>PVQA01000495.1:0-124568 GCA_002980515.1 Fusarium burgessii | reverse complement strand
CAATTACTATTATCTCATACATCTCAGGATATTAATTTCATTTAAATTAAAGCTCAAATGCTAGTGTTATATGGTCACCTTCCTACCCGGTCAGGCCGGGTCCGCGACCGCAGCGCAGGCACAATTACGCCTCCAACCTCGACATAACCTTCATCATCAACATCACGATATCGATTTAAAGGCCTCTCGTAGCCCCATCCGTTCTGAGGTATCACAAGTGGTTCCTCCTCTTCTTCTCAATCGATATCAACACCAAATGGCATGATCGCGAGATTAGAAGTAACTCCTCTTATAGCTGCAACCTAGGAGCAAGTAATAATATCAATATCATCATCATCGGAGGCCGATAAGCCAGGCAATAAAGGCAGCTTTAGTATTAAAGCTACCGAGATAAAATCATCAGCTACTATAATTATATTAGCAGCCTCGCCCACTTCGTCATCTTAGATAGCTCGTAATTGTTCTTCGATTCATTCCGCAAGGTTCGGAATGGCTTCAAGATGCGATTTTGGTACCGTTATTATCATGAAGAATCGCTCTTCAATATCAGCTACTTTCTATCTCTATAGCTGCCTTTGTTATTGCTCAATCGTATCCGGATCAATGAAGGTTTAACGCAATTCCTCCTACCTAGCTCTCTCTTCTGCATCTCGTAATGCCTTCACTTTAGCAGCTGCTCTACCTTATAACTTCGGTCTATTGCCTTCTTCAGGGCGCGCTTCTTCTTGCAGCTTTCTAATAAAAGCTTCTTATTCTCTAGCCTATTATCTATTAGTTACAATTAAATCCTGAACGTGCCTTTCTGTAATTATCTCTTATAAATAAGCAATTATATAAGTACTGCCATTAGGATTATAAACATGCTGCCGCAAGCTAGTCCTTTTTGCTTCTAACTTAAGCTTTTCTTATTATAATCTTACAATATCTTTCTATACCGTTCTAGCAATAATTGTATAGTCTAAAGATGCCTCTATATCATAAAGAATTGCTCTTATTAGACTGCTTAAAATATAAAGCTTTTTATATATAGAATTCAGCTGCATCTTTGCTTTTCTTAAAGTAATAGAATATTGCCGCTAGGGGAATAAAGGCTCGGTTTCTTACTGTACTGCTCGCCGCAGCGGCTCTAAAACGACTTCTCAATTAACTAGCTAAAGTCCTAACTTCTCCCAGCCAGTATATATATAACAGGCTTTAAATCCAGCTTTATAGAGCTTATCCCATATACTAAGGAAGTAAAATCTCATTATTTAAAGTCCGCCGCCAGCAACAAAGTCATACAGAGCTCCCCATTATGCCTATTTGAGATGCTAATATACCCCTATATTAAGGGGCTAAAAAATGTAACTTATATAACTCAAAAGAGAATATAGGATAATATCGAACATTCTATAGTACTAAATAAAGCCAGGATCTTTATAAGTGCGGAATCTATCTATTAAGAGCATTCTATATATAGGAGAATTTTTCCAGGATTTTTTAGAGGCCTAAAAGGCAATTTCCTAGGACTAACTCTCTCTAGATAGTTGCGGACCGTACCTAAACCATTCCTCAATCGTAAAGCCTTTAAAATCAGGGCTTCTTACAAAGGAGTGAAAATTAAAGTGTTAGAGCTACTAGAGAGCTCGCTAAGTGTTATTAAATCCTGTTTCTATATGTATAAGTATAATATCTTTATTTATATTAGTAAAAGTATATTCCTTAAGTAAAGATTTTAATGTAAAGATAAGAAATAAAGGAATCTATTTCCCAGCAGCACTAATCGCATTAATAGCAGTTATTAACTCCTTATTTTTAGGCTAAAAGGCAATAAGTCTTATGTTCTTCTTTTTGCGAATTAAAAATATCTTTAGGCTACTATTAACCTAACTAATATATATTAGACTCTCATTAAAATTCTAGAGATTTTAAGGCTGTATTTTCTTAGTAGTAAGCGTTTCTTTATATCCCGAAAACCACGATTCTATACGAGGAATATCTGTCTCTGCGCTTCTACAGATAACTTCCTTAACTTTAGGACAATTACAGACTATTTCTAGATAGCGCTTTTTAAATCTCTATACCTAAGCTGATAATAACTTCATTTTTAGTCCGTTTAATCAAAAACACCAAAGAAAACTGGCATAATTGCATATTGCTGCCTCAGTTACAGTAAAGGCGCTATTTTTAACGTCCTTAAGATATTAGATAAGAGCATCTTCTTCTGCCTTCATAAGTGCTATTAGCCGCCCTCCTCCAGAAATAGATATATTAATCTTTAGCAGCGGCTTTCTAGCTTTTAGGAGATATATATATTTCTTTATAAGAGGCAGATTTGTATAGTATTAAGCTGCAATAGCAGATTATAAGAGGGAGGCTAGAGTGGGGTTATAATGCATTGACCTGGATTGGGACGACCTTACAAGCCAAGCGCGGGCGCCGGCTTGTGCAGCCTTTTTAGATTTTTCTGAAATTTGGGCCATAGTGAAATAAGGTGCGAAAAATAAAGTATTTAAAATTTAAAGAAATTCTGTTAAGAATTGATAAAGTTGTGGTGTGTAGAGTTAAGATTTGGTGGTTATGGTTTGTATGCGGTTACGAATTACGTTACCACCTCTTTAGAGGTGGGGAAAATTGGATCTGAACCCACCGGGTACCCTATAATTAATAAGTTAATCCTAGGAAAGAAGTATGGCGCCTATCTGAATATGGGGATGAAAAAAAGCATATAATCCTTTTTATCGGAAATGCTTTAAAATTAATGCTGAGGGGAAAAAATATACCAAAGCGACGCAGGCCTGATTCGAACAGACGCCTCCGAAGAGAATAGATTTCTAGTCTATCGCATTAGACCACTCTGCCACTGCGCCTTGTGCTTAAGACTTGCGATTCATTTCCCGAGAGATGTTCACCGGCAATGGAGCTCTTAGCAATGCGCGCAAATGGCGACTTTGTTCTTTTGGACTTTGATCCTGTCTTGAACAGTATTACATATGTTTTGAGCCGATATATTTTTATTATAAAAGCTACGAGAGTTGGTCCAGAGATACTATTTGTTTTCGGGATTGCGTAAAATTTGTAATTTCCGTGTTTCAGATGTATCCGCTAATATGGAATCCTAATGCCTTGTCCGGACATGACAAGTAAGACAAGCTTTCTCCAGCAACCGAATAAAGGCCATTATCCTTATCGTTCCTGGTGCGTCTAGAGCTTTATTATCAACGAAAGCGTTGCCCAGCCACGACATATTGCCGCAATTTCGCCAGTTTTGCGGGGACGAATTCAAGGAATCTCAAAGTCAGTCCAGATCCTTCGCTAAAAGTAAGCTAGAAGCATGATGTCTCTCTTCTGTGAAAATCTAGCAACATTTCACGTTTTGCCCCGTGGTGCTGACCAAGTTGAACAAGAAATACAACAAAAGACAGTTTTACTATTCCTAGACAACCAAACTTGTGCATTTCAATGAACTTGGCTTTGAGAATAATCCGATATAGCATAATCACAAAATAATATTTACTTCCTTACTATCTAAACTACCCATATATTTTGATTCCTTAGATTAGTCTGTATTACTCCCTGTAGGTGTATTAACTCAGTCGAACTCATTTAATGAGCTCTGAAACTAGTATACCTCAAGTAATAACTTTTTTACTACTTACCTGAGTAGGTATTGGCCCGCCGCCCCTTGCGTTAACTTAATAATCTCAGCTCAAAGTTCCCAAAGTCATGGTAGAGCTCCAAGAATCCCCGCAGACCCCGCGATTGCCCCGCGATCCTGGCACGTGCAGAGCTACAGAGTGTCTTGAGATAAGATTTTGATGAATGACGCGGAAATGCAGTGAAGCAGTAGTATGAAAGAGCAGTTAGTTTCGTTATCAGATAATCGGTGATTTTATTAGACCCAGAATCCATGACCCGTTCCTCGACTGAGTGGGCAGAGACAGATTTGGACCGAGAGCCAATCTTTAGTTTGGGAGCGGATAAACATTGCCCCGCAACCGGGCATCCCACCTTTATCGGAACCCCGCCAATTTTTTTTTCTTCCATTACAGGACGTCGGCGTACAAGCGTCAAGGCGTATCTTGCTTTGAACTCGCAATTCCTTCCACCATGCACCACGTTCTGATCGGCGAGTCGTGCTACACGGCTTCCGAAGTTCAGAAGCTCGTGCAGCGCATCAATGATCAGAGCTCCGTCAAGGTTGCTAAGCTGACGGGCTCTTGGCAATACTACCTCGACCTCGAGACTGAGGATGCCGCCGTTCTCGGCAGTATTAAGAAGATCCTCGAGGCCATTGAGCAGGCCACAAACGCTCCTGCGGCCAGCGACGCCAACAAAGCTATCGACATTTACGTCAGCCCTCGAAACGTGTCTCCGTGGAGCTCTAAAGCTACCAGCATCGCACTAGTCTGCGATCTCAAGACCGTTAATCGCATCGAACGAGGTCGAGTCATCCATATCGAATTCGAGGATGGCTTCAAGGGAGAGGAGGATCTGGGATTCCGGGACATTCTGCATGATCGTATGACAGAATTCTTCAGCCTTTCTCCTCCAGTCCTAGATACCATGTTTGCTCATGGTGCCCGAAACCCTCTCGTCGTCGTTGATATCTTTTCCGATGAACGAGGTCCCTTGGCTGCCCTCCAGGACCATAACAAGCAGGCTGGGCTTGGTCTCGACCAACCTAACATGGAGTACTTGGTTAAGCAGTACACTGCGCTTGGTCGATCTCCTGTATGACTCATAAGTCCGACTTTGAAAATCAAATACTGATTTCAGTAGAACGACGTTGAGCTGTTCATGTTTGCTCAGGTCAACTCTGAACACTGCCGACACCACGTCTTCAATGCTTCGTGGACAATTGATGGTGTCAGTCAGGAGAACAGTTTATTCGGCATGATCAAGAACACTCATAAATCAAACCCCGAATACGTCATCAGCGCCTATTCCGACAACGCCGCCGTGTAAGTTCTGATTATACAAAAATGATTCCGGTTAGGGTCTAAGTTCTCGAGCTTGTTTGCTAATATCTCCTTGCAGTCTTTCCGGGGACGAGGGTAATTACTGGGCTCCAGACTATTCTACGGGCAGCTGGAAGCTTACTCGAGAAGTTGTTCAACCCCTCATCAAGGTTGAAACTCATAACCATCCCACTGCCATCTCCCCCTTCCCCGGTGCCGCAACCGGAAGCGGTGGTGAGATTCGAGATGAAGGCGCTGTTGGACGAGGATCGTCTCCTAAAGCTGGTCTTGCCGGTTTTTGGGTCTCTGATTTGTTGATCCCTGGCAATAAGAGGCCATGGGAGCTTGATATCGGACGCCCTTCTCATTATGCTTCCAGTCTTGACATTATGTTGGAGGCCCCTATTGGCTCCGCTCGTTTTAACAACGAATTTGGTCGCCCTGCTCTGACAGGCACTTTCAGAACTCTTCTCACCAATGAGGCCGGATCCGATGCTCCTGAATATAGAGGATACCACAAGCCTATCATGATTGCTGGAGGTATTGGTAGTGTTCGACCTCAGCACGCTCTTAAAGAGGAAAGTCATGTCGAAGAGGGCGCCCACGTTATTGTGCTAGGTGGCCCTGCTATGCTGATTGGTCTGGGTGGTGGTGCTGCTTCCTCCAACACCGGCAGTGACGCCACTGCGGATCTTGACTTCGACAGTGTTCAGCGTGGAAATCCCGAGATGGAGCGACGAGCACAGATGGTCATCAACACTTGTGTCGCCCTTGGCCCCGAAAGCCCAATTGCTTTCATCCACGATGTTGGCGCTGGAGGTCTCTCAAACGCTCTACCTGAGCTTGTTAAGGACGCCGGTTTTGGAGGCAAATTCGAGCTTCGACAGGTTGAGAGCGCCGATAATTCTATGTCTCCCCTTCAGATCTGGTGTAACGAGGCTCAGGAACGATATGTTCTTCTTGTCAACAGGGATGGTCTCAACCGCTTCACCAGCATTTGCCGACGGGAGAGATGTGGTTTCTCCGTTGTCGGAACTGCTGTCACCAAGGATGAGAGCGGTGTTTCAAGGCTTGTTCTTACTGATCGTGAGCCTACGATCCAGCCTCCCGTTGACCCCATCAACCTTCCAATGGATGTTCTTTTCCCTCCTGGACGACGAATCTCCAAGGACGTCCAACGTGTTCAGAAGAATCTTCGTCCTTTTGACGCTGTCAAGAGTCTCACCGAGCACTGTGGTAGCTCTGACATTGGCGAGTTGGTCACTAAAGCCACAGAGTTGGTTTTCAACCTTCCCTCTGTTGGATCAAAGAACTTCCTTATTACTATCGGTGACCGTACTGTCGGTGGTTTGTCTGTTCGAGACCAGCTTGTTGGTCCTTGGCAGACTCCGGTTGCTGATGTCGCCGTCACCCTTACCAGCTTCAGTCTTGATGACAAGAAGCGACGTGGTGAGGCCATGGCCATGGGCGAGAAGCCTAACCTCGCCCTCATTTCCGCTGCCGCATCTGCTCGTATGGCAGTTGTCGAGAGTCTGATGAACCTTGGTGCAGCTGACATCAAGCCTGGCCCCGTCAACGGTGATCTCAAGCGCGTTAAGCTCTCAGCCAACTGGATGGCCGCTGTTGGTCACCCTGGTGAAGGTGCTGCTCTTTACGATGCCGTCCAAGCTATCGGTATGGAACTCTGCCCTCAACTTGGTGTTTCAATTCCTGTCGGAAAGGATTCTCTTTCCATGAAGGCCTCCTGGAAGGACAAGGAAACCTCTGAGTCTCAGACTGTCACTGCTCCTGTCTCGCTGGTCATCTCAGCCTTCAGCTTGGTTGAAGATGTCCGCAGCACATGGACGCCCCAGCTTCGCCGTGTTGAGGAAGTCGGCGAGTCTGTCCTGGTGTTTGTTGACCTTGCTCAGGGTTTCCGTGCTATGGGAGGTTCTGCTCTTGCTCAGACTCTTGGACAGATTGGCAACGAATCTCCTGATGTTCGTGATGTCCAGATCATCCGCGATTTCTTCGATGCCCTATGGCAGCTTCACCAGGAGGATATTGTCCTTGCATACCACGATCGATCTGATGGTGGTCTGCTCACCACTGTTGCTGAGATGATGTTTGCTGGTCGATGTGGCGCTGACATCTCTCTTGACGACCTTGCTGAGTCTGAGGACAAGGTGCTTGACACCCTCTTCAACGAAGAGTTGGGTGCTGTCTTCCAGATCCGCCGAGGTGACGAGACTAAATTCAAGAGGTGTTTCGCCACCTGTGGTCCTCCTCATGGTCTAATCAAGACTATTGGCTATGTTCGTCCTACTAGCAAGCAGTCTCTCCTTGTCAAGTACAGGTCAAAGACCGTCGTCGACCTAGAGCGCGCCAAGATCCAACAGTGGTGGACCAGTACATCTTACGAGATGCAGAAGCTCCGAGACAACCCCGAGTGCGCTCAGTCCGAGTTTGATGCCATTCAGGACAACAAGGACCCGGGCCTACACTACAAGCTCAAGTTTGACCCTGCCGATGTGAGCCTCCCAGCTCTCACCAACATCAAGAGCTTGGTTTACAAGCCTAGAGGTAAGATCAGAGAATACCAATCGAAATTAAGTGTATACTAAGATCAGATAGTCGCCATCCTTCGAGAGCAAGGTGTCAACGGTCACGCCGAGATGGCCTTTGCCTTCCGAGCTGCTGGCTTTGACGCTGTTGATGTTCACATGTCTGATATCCTTGACGGCTTCTCGCTGGATGGATTCCGAGGTCTTGCTGCCTGCGGTGGTTTCTCGTATGGGTAAGTAAATCCATTCTCGGCCTTGGCGTTGCAAATTGCACGTTCTTGAGATGATTTTGACATCCAATAGTGACGTTCTCGGTGCCGGTAACGGCTGGGCTCAGTCCATTCTGATGCACGATGGTGCTCGCAAGACATTTGAGACTTTCTTCAAGCGTCCTGACACTTTTTCGTTAGGTGTTTGCAACGGTTGTCAGATGCTAACTCGACGTGAGTTTATTCCTCATTCGTTGGTTGTTGAATCATACTAACGATCTATAGTCAAGGAGTTAATCCCTGGAGCCGAGCACTGGCCAACATTTGGTATGTCACTTGTCTTGTATTCACGGCGACGAAAGCTAACCTTGTCAAGTTGAAAACGCCAGCACACAGTTTGAGGGTCGATACTCAATGGTGACCATCGAAGACAAGTCTGAGAACTCTGTCTTCTTCAAGGGTATGAGCGGTTCCTCGTTCCCTATCGTCGTTTCCCATGGTGAGGGCCGAGCTTCCTTTTCCTCTGCAAACGACTTGCAATCTGTCAACGACTCAGGTCTTGTTCCCTTTCGCTATGTCGACAACTACGGCTCCGTCACAGAGAGATACCCTTTCAACCCCAACGGAAGTCCCCAGGGTATTGCAGGAGTGCAGAGCAAGGACGGCCGTGTCGTCGCCATGATGCCCCACCCTGAGCGTACCATCATGGCCGACGTCGGCTCATGGAAGCCTGAGCGCCAGCTGGCTGAGTGGGGACAATATAGCCCTTGGTTCCAGCTCTTCCTGAACGCTCGTAAATGGGTTGGTTAAAACTAAAAATAAATTTACGTTTTGGTGTTTGGGTTACGGGAATGCTTTCGGTCATGGAGAATGGGATGCGAGGTTAAGAATGTAGAGGATTTAGTCAAACTATAGAAATTGAATGATATCATTAGCCAGTGTCTTTGCAGTTCCCAAAGATCCTTGAGTGAGTGATCCATTGCGATCGTTGGGTCAGCAACTTCGGTAGCTATGTTTGACGTACGGCTGAATTCCACCAGCATGTGCTTAGTCGCTAAACAAATATAATTCCCCTTTCATTGAGAATTCCAACCCTGCGTTTCCGTTTTGACTCTAATATGGGTTTGCTCTGGAAGATCACGTCTATATGCCAACGGGCAGTTCGAACGCTCGGCATAATATCCCCAATAACGCATGGATTCGATGTCCGCAAGATAGCATGCCACGGTGAGTTGTGCGAACGTCAGTCGAATACGTCTCTGAATATATATGAGATAGACCTTCTGGGCAATAGAGTTCAGACGCTGGATCCCTTTTCAAATGGAAGTATGTAACTGAAGTCTTGGAGGGACACTGGCGGCTTTAGAGAGCACTAACAAACCATTCATCAGGGAGTGAGCGCTAATACTCCATTGGGGAAAATGTCGATCGGTTTTACTGTACAAGGTTCGCTTGGCCGTTGCTCCAACGATCGACAAGCACGCCGCCTATTTCCTAACAAAAATAGCCAGTGAATTACCCTGACCTCAAGTTTAGGGCCCTAAATCCTCCGAGTTGAGGCTCATGGCCCACGCCGGGACTTTCCAAAATAGGTAATTCTTCAGCCCTGTTAAATATCAGAGGCTGGAATGGCAACTCTTGGCACACGCCCAGTTACAGTTCACTGAGCATGGTGAGCATGGGGATAAATTTAGCCAAGATCTACTGTGAAATAGTATTATTTGAATAATCTCTTTGTTAAGTCTTAAATCGGGCGCATCCTCATCATGCCTTGCCTTTTGGCATAGTGTCATGTTCTTTTACATCGACTAACGATATCCACTGGTTAAAACCAGGGCGAGATGCGGCTCCGCCGTAATTCTGTAATCACTTCTCCTCATGCATTCTTTCAATGTATATCCTGGAGGCTGGTCGCTTCTTAAGAGATATTCGCCTCAAACTTTATGAGTTTGTCCTAGATGCAAAGCTTGGCAATTCCGCATTTTGTGGTTTACCGCCCCATAAACGTACCTGGGGAGGGTTCATGAAGAGAGCAATTGCGATGTGCCGTTGTCTGTGGGGGTTGTAAGAAGATGTAAGATCTCGATCCGATTCTAATAACGATCCAAGTACTAAAAAAAATATAAAAAATAAAAATAAAAAATAAAAAGTTTAGGATATTATAAGATAAACTTAGAGGGCTCTTAGACTACTTGGCGCATGTACAAATACCCATTGCCCCGGGTTTGACAGATCGATTAGTGCGGGTTTTCTACCCCAGACTAACTTCTCGCGATAGCGCCCGCTTCTTCCCCACCTGGCATAATTTATTAAATACCAAGTGTCGGTCATGTAAGTGATTTTTGAGGCTTTGGGCTGTAATGGATCTTAATCCAATCTTCTTATACTCTCAAAGAAAAGCAAACTACTATTCTATCATTTGATCTATTGAGAAAACACAACTCAAGCTGTTAGGCAACCTTTTCCTTGGCTCTCGGTTGCTCCTATTGAATCTCATATTATACTGGCCTTTAGTTTTAAATATTAAATTGTTGGATGATGTCAAAGATCATTTACGAACAGGCTTTCCTCAGTATATTCTACATTAATCTGACACACAATTGATTGACTTTGGTAACACTTTCTGCCTGATACCCCTCTTTCTCATAAGGTAATGACATCAGCGGGCGAACCACTGGCTGCCACTAATACTGTCGATATCTTTCACATTGAAACCCCCCTTTTCAACCTCAATTTTCCTCACCGTTGGCTCATATTCATCGCAACTCTATTTCAACCTCCAACAGCATCTACAACTCAGCCAAGCTCATTCACCATGATATTCTATCCGCCAAATTGTCGGGCGCGGTCTCACTGGGGGGTTGAAAATGAGCAGGGCTAACTCGAAAGGATGCCTTTTTCAACCTCCACCACCAATCATGATGGCCATCTCTCAGCCTTACTCGGTACGAAATACCTTCACATTGTCCTACCTACCCAATGTGCAGTCCCATAGTCTGGCCTCTATAATCAGGCCCACTGTGCTTCCTCTCTCGTCTCCCAATCCCTTCACGTTTGCTTCATCACATCCAATATTTCGCCACGAATCTGCCATCTCAAGCTCATCAATAACTACAACTATCATCCTCGTTCCGCTTCGTGTGGGGTGTACTAGGGCACCTCCCATAGAACTGTAACGTCATTGGGAGGTTTGCATCCAGGATCACCATGGACGGGATGTTGAACCAGGGATTAGGTTGTGCGAATAGCGACCAGAACGTTGAGAGTAACGACAACATCGACCTTGGCAATCCCCCACGATGGAATGAACCTACCGATTGGGAGCTAGAGCAGCTGGAACAACAGGAACGCCGTGGAAGCAATCTCCAGGTCCAACACTGGCTCCATCACCAACCAAACTCTCAACCATCACAAAATACCTTCATCACATCTCAATCACTACCTCAACGCCAACTTGATAACTATAAAGTCATTGACCGTGTCGATGATGTGCTTAGAAGAAGCCGCAGGCCATCAGCTCAGACAATTGGTTCTCCCAATACAACGGTCCCGCGTACTCGACACATCAATACATCGAGCAATGTTACATCAATTGATGAACGTTTGATGCAGGGCGTCAGGCCTTCAGCACCGTCCTTTCCGCCTTTCGAGACCACCTCCGACCGACAAATAAGATATACCGACAATGGGAATCACGACGAAGGAAGACCTCCAGGTTTATCAACACGTCAAGAAGGTCTCTCTGCTTTCACCAATCTGTCTGGACCGCATACGCGTGGCGCCTATAGGCAGTCAATCGGTCCAACACCCCAGCAGACAGCTTGGTCGGCCGCCGGCACAGACACATCTGCAGGCTCGAAGAAATTGCCTAAACGCCAAAACAGTCGCTCTACAGATGATGAAGCAACTGGCAAACAACAACTCGCAAAGCGATACAGATTCGGGCAAAAATTCCAATCGATACACCGTGCGTCTCCAGCACCATCAGGTTCTTCCAGATCGGCTCAGTCAGGCCCAAGTGTGCCACTGCAGACGATTGAGGATACACAAGCGCCCCACCGGCGAGCTCGAAACATTCCACCATTGTCTGCTTCTGGTGACCCCAGTTCGTCTAATATACGAGGAGACGGATCAGGACGTGCGCGTCCATCCAATCTGGTAACGCCCGAGGATTTCAAGAATGCTTGCGAGACCTGTTTCTTCTGGCTGTTCGACCCAAAGCGCTTGTCTTCCCCTGAAAGGCATGCCTGCTCTGGTCGGAAGGATGAAATTTCACACATCATCACTCATGCTACCGATCACCATGGTCTTATTCGTGGAAAGGATCCAAACTATGCTGCCCGCAAATACCTAACCAGTTGTCACACTTTCGACCCCTTCAACAAGGCGAAAGGAAACTGTGACAAATGTAGCTCATTGCACAAGTGGCAAGGGCGTGATTTTGCAGATCAGGAACATCATGGAGTGGCCCTCTGTTTGCGGTGCTGGCGTAAGTTTGGGAAGAAGGGGATGCAAGATCATATGGCTGAACCGTTATGTGATTACAATGCGGAACAACCAAAGGAGAAGAAGGTATGCATTCTCTATACCACTTTCTGTTCAGTTACCGAAAAACCGAGTGGGCCTCCCAAAAACATGCCTCCGCGTAAGTCGAACTATCGAAGTACAGCAAACAAGTACAAAAACGCAAAACAGCAAAACAATAGCATTCAGTCCCATCGTCGGCCTGTCTCCGAACAGCCCCCCCGTGATCTTCGCCCTGCTTCCTCAAAGATTCCTCAAGGACAGGGAAAATCAAAGGCCTTTCCAGCGTCTACAGTCTCTCCGGCAACCCAGGACCCGTTACGCATAGACAAGTCCAACCATGCTTCTCAACCAATGAGAAAACCACCTAGTCTGCCAGCAGCTCCGATATACCCTTTCTCATGGCAACAGTCAAATACCCGTCAACCTGCACAGCCGCCCATTGCTCTCATGCCCATATATTCAAATACGTCTCCAGAGTTTGTCGCAGGTATGGTGAAAACCATGCAACGAAACGGAACTCAGGAGGTTCCTCAATCTCCTTACTCTTCAATGAGTCAAGCAACCTCCTTTAGAAGCCTGCAAGGTGGATCTTCTGGCTACAGCTTTCAATCGCAACAAGCACAACCACCAGCACAAAGCATGTTACTCCCAACTTACCAATATTCAAACTTGCAGCCATCATTTCGACAACGTTCGCCACAGACACTTTCACAAGGCTCTTCTCACAATGGAGATTTCACCAGGGTTCTTCAATCTGCATCTGCACAAAACGAGTTGTCGCAGCAGTCGTTCCATCCATTCTTAATGCATAAAACGGCTACTCGCGAGCGGCAGGGATCACACATGCAAATGCCAACAAGCATTAACTCGCCCATTTACAACGAGGGGGACGATATGCTGTATCAAGCCTGCTTCGACGCTGCAGCTACAGATTCGAATTTGTTTCAGGGCCCAGCAATGCCAGCCATTGACAGAGATGCGGCCGTGTCCTTGTCCGATATCATATCGCAAGTTCAATCAAGTGCTTCCAGGGTTCCATCTACCGCTGGTGAATCCATGGGGCTCTTGCAACGGTCGCCCAAGGTAGAAGATAATATGTGGCTGGACCAGGCCACATTGGATGATGCCAATGACTTGTCGAACTTTGACTTCATTGGGTCTAACCCCAAGCTTCAGGTCACTGTCGAGATGGTAGAACCTCCGCCTCGACAGCCAGAGGAAAAGTTTCAAGACCTGAAGCCCAACAGTCGATTGTCGCCCTTACACCACAATGCTCTAGAAAATGATTCAGGCTACCGCACCCAGCTGGGGGTATTTGATGAACCCGAGATGGACCTCAACAACATGTTCAAATGAGGAACGTTCCAAATGTGCTGGCAATCACCATTCCTTATTTTTTAAACGACCCTATTATCTTCTCTTTTTGTCTTTGTTGGTTATCTTCTTGGCTGTGCGAGGAAAGGTGTTGAAGCATATATGTCCTATGTTCTCAAGTACATCGCCAGATTTTGGCTATACTATACTTTGGTCGCTATAAATCTACTTTTTCCTTGGATTAGGACCTGAGATACGGTAAAGGCGTATGGTGGGTTGCAAGGCAGATTTCTCTTGACGATTTTGATGAAATTAGATGCAAACTCTTCATGATATTCCCTTTATATGGTTCGGCTCACGCCAGTAGTCCCAGACCGACTCATTTCTTGCCCATTTTTATTTTTAGTCATGCAATTTAGGTAACGCCCAAAAAAAAAGTAAAAAGGCTCGAATCTTTATTCCCAGAGTCCATACCGGACAGTGTCTCCGTGCCCCCTTAGTCTCGCGTATCAATTTCCAGATCCAGTTGCACGCCATTCGAGATCCCATAGTCTCCCAGACTGATGTGGTCCTTAAACGGTCTCTCACTCTGCCGCTTCAAAATAATCTGGCCAGGGTCACGGCCGATTCGTGCAGCGACCATCAGCTTCAGTTGGCCCACGGTATCAGACTCCAAGCAGGGTATAGCAGCTTTCGTGCCCAGTCGATCGTTGACGTTTACGATGATCATCTCCTCGCTTCGCTGAGCTACAGCTGTCTTGGGCTTCTCTTCTTTCTTTTCCTTCCTCTCCCTTCTCTGATAACTATCGCCATCTCGCTGTCGATCCCGCCCTCCATCACGATCATCTCGGCGATAGTTCCAGTCCCTATCCCTGCCATAATCACGATCCCTATGTCGTTGCGGTGATCGTCTGCGGAAGTCACGGTTTCTGTCATTATCTCGACGCTCTCCTTTCCACTTGAAGCCACCTGATCCCCTAGGTCTTCGCGCTGGCGATCGCGATCGATCTCTGGGCTTGCGTGGGGGCGAATCTCTGCGGTCGCGTGACCTGCTACGGTCTCTGCGCTGGCGACGTTCGTCGCTCTCTCTGAAGGTATCGTCACGGCCTTTGCGGTCGTTCTTATCCTTGGGGGCGGGTGATTTTGAGCGAGCTCGGGGCTCTGGAGGAGGTGGTGAGTTTGGCATAGTTGCTAGCTTGCAGCCGCAATCGCGACAGCTATTGCGCTTGTAGAGGTGATGATTATTGCGGGTATGACTGCACAATTCTCCAAATAGCCTCTTTGAATTATTTTGGGGTGTATAGATGGTGTTGAGAGCTTTGCAGGTGGATGATTTTGATATGAATAAAGCGGTTGGATGGGCTCAAGTTTGACCGCGACGTCACGAGCTTGGTTTTCGAGGGAGACAAGAGCTCCACTTTTAGGTAGGTCCCAAGATCTGGGGATTTTCGATTGGAATAATCTTCAGGTGAAATTCACAATCAGTTGCAGTCACTGAAGGGAATGGCGCGCTTATATAGGGACCTCTGAAGAAAATAAGGTTGGTTGTCTTCTGGAAAAGCGTATGATATTGGCTTGCGAGGATTTATCTGCCTAAAAGTGTAAAAATGGCGTTCTTTTCGATGCGTTGACTTGATCTTTCTCGCCCAGATATCAGATAAGGTTGACGCAAATTGAATGGTGAACTTCATAATCCTTCAACAAGTAGTCGCCTTTTAAGTTAGTCTCATGCCATGAGCTATGGTTTGACTCGCAATATATTAGAAGGCATCTCAACTAATAAATCTGAGTATGATCCTTCATCCATACTGATTTGCGGGTGTGTACCACCACTTGGTTCAGGGTAAGTCAAAGTTATTGTTTATATAATAACAATCCAAGTAGGCAGTCTATTGTAATAAAGCAATATGAGCTTTGCTCCAGGGCTCTGGCTTTTATATTCAAGTTCTGTTTATTCTCTAGTATGATTTTCTTCTTCTTTTCCTTCCTTTTTTCTTGTTGTACTTTACAGGTTAACCTTGGAAGGCATCTCCAGAGTCTCATTGAGATTGAAGATCTAGGCCTCTACACGTAGCCAGTCAAGAGCTTCAGAAAGCCAAACAAGCTTAACTGCCTCAATTGGAGCCTGGACCCAACAGCACACATCCATTACCACTATTTTCTGGTGTGCTATAGCGTCACTTAGAAAATGCCACCGGTTTTGTCACAAATGAAATGAGAATCTCCGAGGACAGCGAGCGTACTGCTTGTCATAGCGTCTTGTTGATCGTAAGATCGCTTACTTGATTCTAGTAGGACCTTGGTCTCCA
This sequence comes from Fusarium burgessii, assembly GCA_002980515.1. Classification (NCBI taxonomy): domain Eukaryota; kingdom Fungi; phylum Ascomycota; class Sordariomycetes; order Hypocreales; family Nectriaceae; genus Fusarium; species Fusarium burgessii. Next base: position 108,726 of record PVQA01000495.1, on the reverse strand, counting down.
TGCGCTGGCCTGCAGCTAGAGAGACACACTGTAAAAGCCAAGGCAGTATTACGTTGCTGCTGCTGCTAGAGTTCATCACTGTGATGGCATATGTTGACATGCAGAGTAACCTCGTATTGATGGCTGAAAGTATGCTTGGGCAAAGGCTTTGGGCTTAGAAACTGCATCCAATGCAAGCAATGGTGTGAGCAAAGCCACCTTGTTCCTTCGCACATAGGACTTGGCACACTTGAGAACAAGCTCGTTGCTTAATGGGTGTGTCTACCAATATTCGTTGCTACGGAGAAACTTTGACGTCAACGCAATTATAAGAACCAAGTCCGTCATTGCAGGGCTGAGCATCACCATAACAAGGACCAGGATCTAAGTCATAGTCGAGAACTTAAGGAACGGAAAGCTGCCGCTTAAAGGCACACGACCCGCATGGTGCAGACATTGACGACGAGACTGTGCGCTACATCAAATAAGGATGGAGTCCTTTTGCGTTGGCGTCGCACAGCGTGGCCACGTCAACATTCAACCTCATGAAAGAAATGGTAACAATGATTAGATGCAGAGAAATAACACAGCGGTGTGAGAATTATGCTGACAGAAATAGAAGCAAAATCAAGGCATTGGAAGAGCTTATACAAAGTTAGGCAACATAAAGTGCGTACATCACATGGCACCCACGCGGCTATCCAAGCGAATCCGGGGCGGGTAGCCGATCAGCGCTGACATCCAGGAGCCAGGAGCCAGGCTTCATAACGACCAGGCCTTATTTTTCCAGCTTCAGGGAACAAAACTTGGGAGAATGGTGTAGCCTAGCCGAGTATTAGGCGATCGTTGAGTTTGACCGGGATTACCGCCGTGGCAGAGTTTCAGTTCAGTGGAGACAAAGGTAGACAAGAGCATAAATTACAGAGAACGAACAAAGCCTCACAAGGCAGCATTGTTGAGAAAGATGCAGCTGATGCTACCCATTGCGCGTAATACTCGCTGTTGGGGGCTGTGACTAGCACAAAGCTGCTTGCTCTTGAGGGCTGCAATTAGACACAAGATTAGATTCATCTAACTTTTCCTCATTGCAGTAGCGCTTAAATGTGGCATTTTTCCGCTTCCACGGAAGAATGATCGACGGTCTTCAATGGTCTTTTTCGCATCTTGGCGCTACTGTCTTGGTGATGTGTCGCAACAGTGTTGGGGCAACCAATTAAGGTATGGCACCAGGCACAACCCGACGCAGGAACCGCGGGAGTGCCTGGTACCTTTTCATGGTGGCCAATCAGCCAATTGACGACCGCAGGGGGAAATTATGCAAATTTTAATTTTTTTGCGCTGTTGTGAAAGTGCACGAGCAGCGACCAGTGAGTCACGACACTTGAAATGAGGGTCATTGGGATGATTAGATTGGACAGACGCTATAGATGATTCAGACAACCCAATTAACAAACAATTCCCCTCTAAAAACGCCTTGTTCAACTACCCGTCTCTTCAACCGCTCATGGCTATCCACATGAAGTAGCGGCAACGAGCGCCACTTTAGACCAGAGATTATTCATGACTTTTAAGGAAGAGCGTCTTTTTTTTTTTTTCTTTAATTCCCTCATTTTTTCAGTCATTAAGTGAGTGGGCTGTACCATGATTTCATCGCCACTCAACGCATCCTCGTCGCTTGTCTCTGCTGGTAGCCAACGGAAACAATGCCTATAATGCAGAGTTTTCTTCCCATCCATTACACGGGCGACCAGGGTACCAGATCCCCGGTGAAACCCTTTTTGTGCCTCCAGAGTATCAAATTCTGCCGCACGAAGCGTTAGAGAGCCGAGAGCCTGGAAGAATTCAAAGAAAGGGCCAAGTTGACATGGCCTAGGCCCAAGTTTCAACTACCAGATATTGACAGGCCTGTTCGGTCAGACTACCTGAAGCTGTCAAGTGAATGCGCTGTAATTTCCCTCGAGGAGCATGACAGGCCTGGTCAGGTCACAAGTACTTGAGACATGACCAACGAATAGGGGTCTGTCCGTGTTATATGTACCAGTTTAATGGGCTCGAGCCTAGTCCGCCCCTCCCATCCCACCATCACCAAACATCGTCTGCGCTTTGGCTCTGGCAGCACGCACCCTTACTCAAGGCCAAGACCATGCATGGCCCAGCTGCTGGCAAGGTGCATGTTGTGTGGGCTGCAGAAGCTGAGGTCGCTGTTTCTCTGTGTTGTTTGCTTTTGCTCTCAGGTTCCTTGTAGTATTTCATATGGACCCTCCCCCCGACCTTGACAGGCCACCCTTCTACGCTTCGAAACAAACTTGTTCTCGGTCCACAGACTTCGTTGGCAGAGTCTTATCTCGCTCGTATATTTCTTCGCTGAATACATACATAAGTTACTTAATAGCTTGTGCTTCTCGCTGTCTGGATACAGAGCATCGATCTGTCCTCGCTTTTAACTCGCTCACTTACACCAACCACCAACGCTTTGAAAGCACTCACTTACACAACAACACCAACACAATGCATTTCTCCAAGCTTATCCTGGCTGTTCTGCCTGCCTTCGCTCTCGCTGACGAGGGTACTACCACCCACACGTCCACCGCCGTCGTTACCAAGACATACTACCTCTCTCAGGTTCACACCATCACCGCCACTGGTGTGAGCACCACTGCTGTTGAGACTTCGGTCGAGGTTACTTCCACAGCTCTCGTTGAGGAGACCACCACCTTCTTACCTGTTGCTCACAACAACACCACTCCTGCCTCTACCCCTAAGGCCTCCAACACAGCTGGCAGCACTGGTGGTTCTTCCGAGCCCTCTGAGGTTCCTGGCAACGCTGGATCTGCTGTCGCCGTTGGAAAGCTTGTTGTGGTCGGTGTTGCTGGTATGGTCGCCGCTGCTCTTCTGTAAGCGCGTTCTGGACGGAATGAGATTCTCCTGGAATCTCACGACTGTCAACTTTATTGCAAGTTGACGCAACCACTGTTTTCCATTTCTTGTCCCTTCACATTTTATATCCTGGCCACCAGCGCCGCCTATTCTTCACGATGAAACGCCACGATACCAACAGCAGGTGACACTTGTTACCTGCTTCACACTTGATGAGTCTTGAGACTTTGCCTCCTGGATAGCTTGACTGCTTCCTTACGCTTCATCACGCCCGCTCCCTTGACAAGACATGCGGGCTTTTAACACTTGCTGTTTCTTTCTTCCCCAGGAGCATGTACCCAGCGCGTTGATTGCGCTGCGTCTGGTTCAACCTTCGAGTTGTCACTGCTGTAGAAGGGTAGCCATTGATGTTACCAAGCCTGTTCACGTTCACTATACATAGCACAGCTCCACTTTTCCCTCACTTGAGGATATATTTTCCAGGCTTGGGAACAACTCAATGGCTTTGAGATCATATCCCCTTCTAATCACGACAGCCGGTACATGCTTCTGGCTGGAGACCTTTTTCATCACATTTATTCAGTCAGCATCTCTTCACTCGACTCTGCTGTCTTGTAGAGAGTCGTTTCCAAAGAGACGGGGACGACGTCGGCGACGTGGAAAATAATCCATATTCACTTCAGTAACTCTACTTCTCGCATGAACTGGTTTTACTATACTTCTTTTTTGGCGATACCCCCTTTTTACGACGGCGCAGGTGATCCATGATCTAGCTAGCTCGGCTTTGATCTTCGGAGGATGGTTTGCAGCTTGGAGTATGGCTTTGATTTAATTCGGAAGGGGTGGGATACGATTTACATGAAACAGGAGGATTGGTGATTTTTTGAGTGTCCGACACCGGACCAACGATGATGAGCCACGATGGGTGGCTAGTAGATAGTATGAGAGCAATAGACTTTGTCACGCTCAATGATGTTTCAATACGGCACGAAAGTGAAAATGGAACTCGGGTGAATGTACTATACCGATTTTGCATCGGCCAACTCGATACCTGGTCAATCGGGTGTGGAATTCAACATCCGGTGACTAATCTGAATAAGCGTGAAAGGACCGGACCCTGACTGTAGAAAAGAGATCCAGGAGATCATGCCTGTTTGAATTTATTCTGTATCACTATATACTTTGGTTTTGAAGTTTGTAAATGAAAACTATGTCTCCTTAATACCTGGTTGTCACCGTAAAGTATTAAAGTTAACAAAATACTCCAGACCTCAAAGTTCCTTTCTGACTCCGCGGTAATCCTGACGGGAAAAAGAAAATGGAGCTGAATAAGGATAATGCGATGTCTCTTCATTGGTCGTAAACTCGGATGCGGCCTGGGATGTGCGGGTCTCGTCGGCCTTTGCCCCCGAGTCTACCGTTTTTGAGTTTGAAGCTACAGCCATTTTCCAGTCTTCTCCATATCTGCTCCAAACCCTGTTGCGACGGCTTTCTTATTCCTCCCTCCCCTATGATCTCGGAGAGAAAGAAGCCGTAATTTCTTCCAATTGTTAGAATGGCATCTTTTGCTCCATCCCTTAAGCGGGCGCATGCCCCTCTTCGAAAGGCGCTGAGCGCTACGCCTACACTTAGAACTTTCGCCACTGTACCTCCGAGTGGCAGTGAGCCCGGCAAGCCTCGACGAAAGAGCTATTTCAAGGATACAACAGTCTCAGAGTTCTCCGACTTCCTTGCAACATCTTCTCCAGCCCAGCCGCTGTCTCCAGCAGAGGCTTATTCTCTGAAGACCGCCGAAGTCGGCCCTGAGGGCAAGAAGCGAACGATCACACGACTGCCAGAATGGCTCAAGACACCGATCCCTGCTGGCAACGATAACTTCAAGAGCATCAAGAAGGACCTGCGAGGATTAGGACTACATACCGTCTGCGAGGAGGCTCGATGTCCCAACATTTCCGAATGTTGGGGTGGTTCAGATAAGAATGCGGCGACAGCTACTATTATGCTTATGGGAGACACATGCACCAGAGGATGCCGTTTCTGCAGTGTAAAGACAAATCGAAACCCTGCTGCATTGGATCCTCACGAGCCCGAGAACACCGCAGAGGCTCTGGCCAGGTGGGGTCTTGGATATGTTGTGCTGACCAGCGTGGACCGTGACGATCTGGCAGACGGTGGTGCGAGACACTTTGCTGAGACCATTCGAAAAATCAAGCAGAAGAAGCCTTCATTGCTCGTTGAGGCTTTGACTGGTGATTTCCGTGGAGATTTGGATATGGTCAAGGTTGTGGCTGAGAGTGGACTGGACGTTTATGCGCATAATGTTGAAACTGTTGAGGACCTCACTCCCTATGTGCGAGACCGTAGAGCCACTTTCAGACAGAGCTTGTCTGTGTTGAAGCACGTCAAGGACGTAATGGGTAAGGATGGTCCTATAACTAAGACCAGTCTGATGCTTGGTCTTGGCGAGCAGGAGCATGAGATCATGGCTGCGCTTGAGGGTAAGATATCCCCTTTTCTACAACCTTATGTAACCAGCTGACCTCGGTTAGAACTTCGAAAGGCCGACGTTGATGTTGTCACGTTTGGTCAGTACATGCGACCTACCAAGCGCCACCTAAAGGTTGAGAAATATGTGACCCCTGATGAGTTCGAAATGTGGCGCAAGCGAGCTCTGGATATGGGTTTCCTGTATTGTGCTAGTGGACCTCTCGTGCGTTCTTCGTACAAGGCCGGTGAAGCCTTTATTGAGAATGTCTTGCGCAAGCGCTCCGGTGAGAAGGCTATGGCCAGTGGTAACCTTAGCCAAGCTGTCGCTCTCGACTCCACCCAGTCGACGATCTAAATAGATCACTGTACTCCTATTTTCACCTCAACTATACCAAACTACATAATCATGGGCTATGACCGTACCGGAAGGCGTTTTGGGATAGGGTCAGATATTCAACTAGAAAAGCATAGTCTTCAACAAGGCTGCTGCGACCTTGTCGCACACTCACATACAATACAGTCACTCACCCAGTGGGTTGTACATCAGTCATCTGTACGTCATCGTGGTAATTGTTTCTGATATTCTCCTTGTAGTGTAACTGAGCTGCTCTGAATAGATTCGATCATTGCAAGAGCGGCGTTACTCACATATTGGCCAGTCAAAACCAAGAATCTAATGGGTTTCCCTCTGTGGCAACACTTAAGCATAGATACTCAACTTTCTTGTCTAGTAGACTAATCGAGGGTGATGATTGTAGCAATGGCTCTTGTCATGGGCTGGCACTGCATAGAGGAATTTTCATCTACTGTAGGTGGTGAAGTTGGAGGGCGATGAATCACTGCTTTACCTTAGACTCGTTCCACTACAGAACATTAGTCTTGTGATCACGTCACCTTTCTGTTTTGGATCAGACTTGGGATGATAAATCTGGTTGGCGTGGGGAAGGCGCGGCCTTGATCTTGAACGCATGGAAAGTAGCAACAGAGCAACGAACAACAAGCTCTTTCCTATTTCGTTCACAAGGAGATGCTCGAGCCTAACTTCTTGGTCAACTCTAACTTTCTTCTTGGTCTTCTTCTTGATTAATTCTGCTCTTCTTGATCAACTCACACATTTCCGGCTCGAGTTCCCCTTCGCCCTCGCGCTCTTGTCAGGTTCTTCATCATGAAGTTCCTGTTCCCTCTCCAATTTGCCCTTATCGGTCTTGCCAACGCGAAATATTGGCTTGAGGAGATCGAGCACCGTGGAAGTGCTCCCTACTATCTTGACAGGCTTTACCCTGTGTTTCGCAATGTGAAAGACTTTGGTGCTATTGGCGATGGAGGTTCGTACTTCACTCGAAGTTACCGTCAAAGCTAACAGAAAAGTTGCGGATGACACGGCTGCTATCAATGCTGCCATCAGTGAAGGTGTTCGATGTGTCCCTAGTGTGTGCAAAGGAAGCACTATTTCCCCTGCGACTGTCTATATCCCACCTGGGTGAGTGCCCAGATTTAACATTACTAATGGAAGTGAGTACCGCTAACAGATAAAGAACGTACCTCATCAGCAACTCCATTATCGATCTGTACTATACGCAGATAATTGGTGATCCCACAAACAGACCTGTCATCAAAGCATCCGCCTCCTTTTCCAAGGTAAGCTTTGGCCTCATCGATGCGAATCCCTATCTGTCTACCGGTTCTCTCGCATGGAACTCAACAAATGTCTTCTTCCGCCAAATTCGTAATCTACTCTTGGATACGACTGCCCTTCCCCCTGAATTTCCAGCTGTGGGTATACATTGGCCGTCATCTCAAGCAACATCTATCACCAATTGTGTATTCAGACTGTCAACCGTCCCAGGCAACCAACATACAGGCCTCCTAATTGAAGAAGGTTCAGGAGGACTTCTCAGCGATCTTTACTTTTTTGGTGGCGGAAATGCCACAGTTCTGGGTAATCAACAGTTCACAGCACGTAACCTCTGGTTTTCAAATGCCGATGTTGCCATATGGATGACCTGGGACTGGGGATGGACGTTCAAGAGTGCCGTTTTCAAAAATTGCCGAGTTGGAATCAAGATGGACGATTCTTCATTTGGTGTTGGCTCTATCACGATCATTGATAGTTGGTTCGAGAATGTTGATGTGGCTATTGCTACAACACGCAACAGTTCACAGAGTATAAGCGGAGCAGCCTCTCTGGCTATGGAGAACGTCAAATTTCAGGATGTGAACAACGTTCTCATGGGCCCTACAGGTACTGACCTGGCACGATCTGCTATAGCACCAGTAGAAAGTGCTGTGTTCTTGATGGTAAGCCCGACTTGCTGAGGCGTGAACGTCACTGACAATATCAGGGGCATTATGCAAATTTGGAAGGCACTTTTGACGCGACGGCCCTTTATCCGCTCCCTTTCACTCGAAGTGAAAGCCTTCTCGACCGCAACATCTACTACGAGCGATCAAAGCCACAGTATGAGCAAGTTCCAAGTAGCTCCTTCGTTTCCGCAAAAGCAAACGGGGCTTATGGAGATGCGTCACACGATGACACACAAGCGCTCAATGCCTTATTTCAATATACGGCAGCCAATGGCCTCATTGCCTATCTTGATGCAGGATACTACATGGTTTCAGATACCGTTCATATACCACCAAATGCCAAAATTCTGGGTGAAGCTCTGGCGTCGATCATCATGGGGACAGGACCCAACTTTGGAGACTTGAACAAACCTCGACCTGTCGTCCAAGTTGGCCGCCCTGGGGACGTTGGTCAGATAGAGTGGTCAGATACAATCGTATCGACGCGTGGCCCAACTGCAGGTGCAATCCTCATTCAGTATAATTTGTTCACCCCTGGCATCCCATCAGGCATGTGGGATGTGCACACTCGGATTGGAGGGTTTGCCGGAACTTATCTTCAAGCTCCGGATTGTCCTGCTATCAAAGAGACAAACACTATCAATCCGAGATGTCTGGCAGCATACATAAGTTTTCACGTAACAGCTTTCGCTGGGGGTCTATTCACAGAAAATTGCTGGTTTTGGGTTGCAGATCACGACCTCGAGGATCAAAAATACCAACGTGTTTCCATTTTTGCAGGACGGGGAGTCCTTGTGGAGGCACAGAGAGGCCGTATCTGGCTCAGTGCATCCGGCTCAGAACACCATGTTCTGTATCAGTACCAACTCGCCAACACCAGGGACGTCTACATTGGACACGCACAAACAGAACAGGCGTATTTTCAACCCATGCCCTTAGCGCAATACCCATTTTCACCTGTGCCAGCTTTGAACGATCCAAACTTTCAGCAAGATTGCCAGAACGACCCTGATCCGGCTGGATGTAATATGGGGTGGGGGATAAGAATCCTCAATTCTAGCAATGTTGCCGTCTATGGGGCTGGGCTGTACTCATTTTTTACGAACTACAACGATACCTGTGCCAGCAACAAATCTCCAGGATTTTGCCAAGAAAGAACTTTGAGCATCCAAGGCAATAGCCCTGGATTGAGGTTTCTAGGATTGACTACAGTGGGGACCAGGATTATGGTGCATCGTGATGGGATAGATTTGGCTCCGGCTAGTGACAACAACAGCACATTTGCAGACACTTTGGCTTTGTATGTATCATGAGCATTTTGCATGCTGTTCTGATGTGAGATATGGGAAGGTGCAGAACTAAACCAGGGGTATCGACCGCTATATCGGTAACCTAACTAGAATCCCAAATACCTCTTAATGTAGTCAAAGCAATAAAAACAGCCTCATCCGTTCTGATGGTCCGGCTACCTTGGTTGGGCAGAATGTTAACCCAGTGATCGAACAATTCTTTGGTCTTAGGACCCTGGATATCCATGCTGCTGAGCTCTTCATCGTTCATTGCTGCAAACTCTAGGCCACGCGGACCACCAAATACAATAATAAGATGATTGAAGTTGACTCTCTTAGATGGAGGGAAGACCTTTGAGACCGGGACACCACGCTCGGAGGTACCAATACTGACATCGTAACCATTCTCGTAGGGACTCTCGGTGAAAATGTTGGATAGGGAACTGGCCTTCCTTACAGTATATCCCCAATAGTAGCCACCCTCAGTTCTTGGTGCAGCAGGATGCACAGGCTCAGGATATTGGCTCTCATCATTGGGAAACTTGAGCGTTATTCGTGTCTTTGGAGGGATCTCCGCCTCAATCTCGACAGGCTGGTCTAAGCCAACTTCAACAAGGGTTCCGGATCCCGTGCTAGTTTGACCAGCAACAGTAACCCCTTCGCGGTAGGAGATCCAATCCTTGGGGTTTGGGTGATGAGGCATGTCGAGACTTGGCAACATAGCAGTGAGTCGCAGGTTGGGGTGTAGAGGGAAAAGAGCTTTGCGCATAAAAGGCGGCGCTTCTAGGAAGGAGAGGATATGCGAGAGGAAATGGCACGGGTCGGTGTCGCCTGTGTAGCTGTTGGGATCTGTGTGACGAGGTCGGGTCGAGAGAGGAGAGTCGTCAAAAACGACCACTTCGTCCACAGAGAAAACGGCGAGGGCACGGGCAATGCGCGCGGGTTGGGTCATTCGCTGGTCAGCAGTAGCTAGGCTGTGATCGTTAGAACAAGAATAGCGACTATTAGCAAGCTACATACTTTGTGAGAATACTGCTGGGAATAGCAACGGAGATGGTCCATGGTCGGCCGCCTTCAATTGGGTTGAATGTCGCGGAAGGCTTGAAGGATCCTGCCTCCCGACCATTATGTTCGGTCTTCCGTTTCTATTAAGAGTTAATAAATTGTTGTGAAAAAATAAAATTGATTGACTGACCTTGGAGTTGCGTTCTTGGTAGGACATCTTGCTACTACTGATAAGATCCGAAATAGTCTGGATCAGGTAAAGCTGCGAGAGCTCTGAACAAAAAGTTGTGATGGTGGGGCCGAATGTCCGGCAGAAGCTCCCCGCCTTCTTCACCGCCTGCCGAACGTAGCTTGCTCATGGCTCGCCCGCGCTTCGTCAGCATCATATCTTAGCCAACTGGATGCGACAAGTGGCCTTTGACGACAAGAAATCAGCTTCAACAATAACGAAAACGCAACAATGGGCGGCCCTATCAACATTGCTTCCGAGTCCGAATGGAATAGTCTACTCTCGGGTACGAATGTAGTGATCGCAGATTGTACGTCCAAACGCTCGCCCCGCGAACGTCCATATGATTGCTAACACCACTTAGTCTACGCCGACTGGTGTGGTCCCTGCAAGATGATTGCACCTACGTTCGAAGCCCTCGCCAAAGAACACTCGCGCCCGAAGAAGGTAGCCTTCGCAAAGGTCAACGTCGATAACCAGTCCGGCATCGCTCGAGCCCAAGGAGTTTCCGCAATGCCGACTTTCAAGATCTTCCACAACGGCACCTGCATCGAGACTATCAAGGGCGCCAACCCTCCCGCTCTTACAGCGGCTATCAATAATGCGGTTAAGCTTGGTGGGCCAGCTACTGGCGATGTTTTCAAGACTCCCGGGCGAACACTTGGTGGCGAGTCGCGATCTGCCCCTTTGTCTAAACAGTGGCACTTGAAAGGCATCTTTGATGCTTTGATAGCGTTCTTTGGACTCTACTTTGTTTCTTTGTTTACAGTAAGTGACCGACACGTCATCATGGATGTGAGCTGAGACAGTTGCTAATCGGATGCTAGTTTGACCCATATAAGTCAGCGGAAAAGAGCGTCTTCAATCTTCATCGTAAACCAGCACCCAGAAGCACTGGTGGTTCGCAGAGTTCTGGTGGTGCCAGAGCTCCTCCACGCTCCACTTTCAAGACGTTGGCAGATCTTGGTGGTGATTAAGAGAAACTTTAAGCATGGCGTTTATAGGTATTGGACTCTACGTGGGTACGGCTATTCCATCTTTTGCGGGCGAACTTGCTCTATAGTTCTAGAATTATTCAACTCATTTACATGATTTCGTCTCTCCATTTTTACTGTAGAACGACCATTTAGCTGAAGTCCATAATAAAGACAATTGCCACTTAACGTCACGTGAGTACGCGTCTAGACAAAAAGTCTAATGAATCTCTGGAAACTTGAACTCCATACCTCAAAATTTGTATAGTACGGAAAATGTTATCAGCTAAGGGAATTCGAAATGCCTGTCCGAGGTGTAATACATCTTCGTTAATAGTATTTTCTCGATTTTATTCGTCCTCTCCTTTTTCATTTCGCACACGACATACTTCTTCCATTCGATACTTGCAGCCCAATAGAAACGCTGCAATTACACAGACCTTTTCAACATCAAGATGTTTGCGACAAGACACACAAACAGCGGGACAGGCATCGCCGGAAGAGATTGAGCAAATTGTTCGAGACGCTAAGCAGAGATTTCGGGATACTTTACCAAAAGGATACCTTAACGACGAAGAGTATGCGGTATACGAACGATTATACGGTGCGCCGTTGCGCGAGACGAGACCTGAAGACGTTGGTATCCCAGAGCATGCAGATATGGGACCACAATCCCCACGGCCAGATAACGAGGGTATCCTCTTGAGACAGCTCGAGGGTGGCGAATTTGAAGAGATCACTTACGAAATTCCCCTCGGCGAGAATCTTGAGGAGACAGACGAGGCAGCTCTGGACACCGACTTAGAGGACCTCCCAATCGAACAAGTGGCGCCAGGTTATGTCGATTTAGTTGCCAGGAGTCAACGAGAGTATGATGCACTACAGAAGCTTTCGGAAGACTTTAAGGTTGCACAGCAGAAGCAGCAAGAGGCTGAGGATGAAGTGACGGCCCAGGAAGAGCTTGAAATGGAGCAGTTTGAGGACCCAGAAGCGACTTGGCCTGAGGAATATGAGCGTCGTAAACACCTCACCGGTGAGGAGATGCGATTTCACCCATTGACTCTCGAAGGCCGCTTCTGGGGAAGTCCCGTCGAAATTCTCCTGCCACAGGACGAATTGATCATGCCGATTCGTGAGCTCTTACAAAGAACTCATATCGATCACGTCAAGAGTGCGGCTGAAAGTGCATTTGGCGGCCCCGGTCTTCCTTTGTCTCCTGCGACACCGGAAGCTAAGAGAAATGGGAACATGCATGGCGTTGGGCTTCCAGCCGATCAACGACATATGACTGAGATTGAAGGCGATGCTTTCCTCGCGGGATTCATGCCACCAGCCTACGCTTCGGTGATGGCTACACTTAAAGAAGTTCGCAAGCGAGTTGGAAGTGAGTGGCTTCAGTCTAAGCTCAAGGATGGCAGTGGTATTAGTGTTCTTGATGCAGGATCTGGTGGTGCAGGCCTGATTGCATGGGATGAAATCGTACGAGCAGAATGGGATCTTCTGAAGGAAAAGGGCGAAGTCAAGGGAGACGATCCTCCAGGCAAGCGTACAGTTATCATAGGTTCTGATCGTTTACGACACCGCACCAAAACTTTCCTAGAGAACACCACTTTCCTCCCTCGACTTCCCGACTATGAGCACTCAGGAGAGATGAAAGGTGAACATCTAGATGCGGGTAGCAAGCCTCAACCTCGGAAGAGCTATGATGTTATTATTGCCTCTCATCTCTTTCTGAAGGAAGAGCAGGACCACTACCGACAAGCAGTTCTTAACAACCTTTGGACCCTACTAAACAAAGATGGTGGTGTTCTGATTGTTCTGGAGAAAGCTCATCCTCGAGGTTTTGAGGCTGTTGCTCATGTTCGCGACACCGTTCTCAAGCAGTTCCTTCTCCCTCAGTCCGGAGAGCCAGATATCAATACTGAGGACTTCAACCCCGCCTACCAACGCGAAAAGGAGCCCGGATATGTCGTTGCTCCCTGCACTAACCAGGGACTATGCCCGATGTATCAGACACCTGGTAAGAGCAAAGGCCGCAAGGATTTCTGCCATTTTGGCCAGAGATTCGTACGCCCTGCGTTCTATAGCCGAATGCTTGGAAATAGCACGAGAAATCAGGGCGATGTCGAGTTCAGTTATGTGGCTATCAGACGTGGCGTTGCTAAGGAGAGGTCTATAAGTGGCAAGGAGGCGGCAAACCGGGCTTTCGAAGGATACGAACACTCCGATGAAAAGCCTGATATGCAGAGCCTACCGCGCTCGATAATGCCTCCCCTGAAGCGCAAGGGCCATGTAACCCTTGACTTCTGCACGCCAGAAGGCAAGCTTGAGCGATGGACGGTCACCAAGAGTCAGAGCAAATTGGCATACCATGATGCTCGTAAGGCGCGATGGGGCGACCTTTGGGCGCTTGGAGCCAAGACGCGAGTTCAACGCATTGCTCGCGCTGGCAAGGGACCTGACGATGGTGGCAAACGAGCCGGACAAGGCAAGAAGCCTAGAAAGGTCGAAATTGTCATGGGTCCTGGTGGTATTAGTGCCAGCGAGAAGAACGCTCCCCGCGAGCGTCGTGGCAAGAACAAGTTGGATAAGAAGAGCCGCCTTATCAAGGAAATTCTCGAAGCGGAAGAGGAAGAAGAGAGATTAATTGCTAAGCAGATGGACGAAGAAGTCGAGGCTGAATTGCAAGATGACTCTGACAGAAGAGGTCGATCATAGGTGGATGTATTATAATGTAAAATATATGTTATGAACGGGTGGTACAAGGTCAACGGCATGATAAGGGCTCTGGACATGATGATAGATCTCAACACCAAAACAATGTAACGATTTGATGCAATTGACTTCCCTGAGGCCTCCGAACCATGTTTAAGTATCACTAGACACTTACCAGCATCGTTGACAAGTCGGATTCAAGCCGCTCAGCTACCCTGCCAGCTCCTTGGGCACTGTTCCCGTCTCTGTTGATCAACAATTAAGAGCCACGCCCGGTTAGCTCAATCGGTAGAGCGTGAGACTCTTACGAGTACGCGATCTCAAGGTTGCGGGTTCGACCCCCGCATCGGGCTGTTCCTATATTTCGATTGCGAGCGTTAGCGAGGCTTTCTTTTTTTTGCAATTTGGTGCTTCGTGAGATTCAATCGAGCATGCTCTGTCTGGTATCATAATGGTGTTCTTTCTACCGTTTTGTGTGTGTAACATTGACACAACTTTCACCACTATTTTGTGGCGGATGTCAATGAAGGAAACCAAATAGTATTTTTGCCTGTTCTCCTGACGATGTTCAATATCACTGGCCTTGTCAGCTTCTCAGTTTCTCGTCATGACAAGTACTGAACCGCTAATACACAGGGCAATTCCATATCATGACCATCCACAGTCACGTGTTATGATACCATATGGTTTTTTGAATCTTGCATCTCCGTCAGATCATCTTATCGCTCACACTCAAATAACGTGCTTTATCGCAATTCTGACATCTCCGGTTGCGGCCCGCGGAAGTCGGCGATTGCGCTATAAACAGTGTCTTTGGTGCCCGCCGACAGGCCGATTAGAGAGATGGCGTGAGTTTGAACCAATGACATGAGCTTGATTTGGAGTTCATGGAGGGGGAGGGGCAATGGGGTAACTTTTTTTTTCTATCGGCTCATGAGGGAGGAGCAGGGGTTCGGTCAGGGTCTATAGTTCATGGGAGCTCTCTTTTATAAGCCGTCCGAGTCTCGCCGTCGCGATATTTGGTGCGTTGTGTTGAGGTGAATATTATTTTTATTTTTATTTTGATTCTGTATAAGCAGATCAAATACTTGAAATGGAACAAACGATACCATCATCGCTTCTTGCAGCTCTGAACTGCAGAGGCAACACTCATCTCGTTATTGGTACAAACCCGCTCGCAGGGACTCGATGTACCCAGTCTCTAAGCTCTGGCGCAAAACCTATCGTTATTGCCCCCGAAGGCGCTGAGCTTCACTATGCTCTACAGAAGAAAGTCGACGATGGCACTGTCCAATGGCACAAGAAGCAATTCGAAGACGCCGATTTGCTAAGGCTCGGCCGTGAGGAAGTAGGTGGTGTAGTAGACGCTGTCTTTGTCACTTCAGGACCACGAGACCCTCAAAGTATGCCCTTTTCTCAATTCCAAAGAGAATAAATATACTAACAAGAGCATCAGGCATTCATATTTCTGCGCTCTGTAAACGAAACCGCATTCCCGTAAACGTCGTCGACGCCCCTCAACTCTGCACATTCTCACTCCTCTCGACACATACCGACGGTCCGCTCCAGATCGGCGTTACTACTAATGGCCGTGGCTGTAAGCTAGCCTCGCGAATTCGTCGTGACATTGCCGCTTCTCTCCCGGTCAATCTTGGCGCTGCTTGTACACGCCTCGGAGACGTACGCCGTCGCATCCATGATGAGGATTCCCTAGGCGCTCAAGACGACCCCGCCTCTCTCGATGACTCTTTTGATCAAACCGCCCAATTCAATCGGTTGATTACCGAGGAGGATGCGAAGAACAGAAGGGTGCGCTGGTTGAGCCAGGTTTGCGAATACTGGCCTCTCAAGCGCCTCGCTGCTATCACCGACAACGACGTTGAAACGGTTCTCAAGTCGTACCCAGGCAATGGTCCCGATATCAAGCGTCATTCTGGTACACCAGAGAAGCGTGTTGGTACAATTATTCTCGCCGGTAGCGGGCCTGGTCACCCAGATCTCCTTACCCAAGCTACTCATAAGGCCATTAAGTCTGCTGATCTTATTCTCGCTGATAAGTTGGTGCCTTCTGGTGTCCTTGACCTTATTCCCCGCCGTACCCCTGTTCAGATCGCCCGCAAGTTTCCTGGCAACGCAGACCGCGCCCAAGAAGAGCTTCTCGAGATGGCACTCGCTGGGGTTCAAGAGGGCAAGACAGTCTTGCGTCTCAAGCAGGGAGACCCATACGTATATGGACGTGGTGGTGAGGAAGTTGCTTACTTCCGTCAACATGGCTTTGGAGACAGGGTGTCTGTCCTACCTGGAGTTACCAGCGCTCTCAGTGCACCTCTCTTTGCTGCTATCCCCCCAACTCAACGTGATGTCGCCGACCAAATACTTATCTGCACTGGCACAGGTAAGAAGGGCAAGGCTCCTTCGCCACCTGAGTTTGTGCCTAGCCGCACCGTGGTCTTTCTCATGGCTCTGCACCGCATCAACGGTCTCATTCGTGAGCTCACTACTCACATCGAACTTGACCCCCTTGCTCCAGCTAATGAAGAAGCTGCTTCGGCACAGCCCCCTCCTTCTCCAGAACATTCGCAAGTCTCGCATGTAACAGTCGAGAGCAAGCGAGTACTCTGGCCCCGCAACACCCCATGCGCCGTTATTGAGCGTGCCAGTTGTCCTGATCAGCGAGTTATTAGAACAACGCTTGAGCATGTTGCTGAGGCTATTGAGACAGAGGGCAGCCGACCTCCAGGTCTCTTGGTTGTTGGACGATCCTGCGAGACTCTATTTACCCCTGAAAAAGGCCGAGCTTGGGTCGTCGAGGAAGGATTTAGAGGGATGGAGATAGAAGATTTCACTGTCGGCCTGGAGGCCCTGCAAGCATGATTCATGATATCCTGTATGTTTTCGTTTGGAGTTTACGCGAGCACAGTAAAATTGGCATAGCTGGAGTTAGGTGGATTTGGATATTGTTTTTCTATAGACTCATATCAACTTTGATCATTTTTGGTCGTCCTGCATTTACTCTGCACGCGAGCGCTTGGCACACGGAAGCGCATCGTCGTCGTCGTCATCGTCCGACGGCCTTTTGCTTGCCAAGGTTTGTCGCAGGTCTTCCTGTCCAGGCTTCTCTAATAGGACCAGCTCTTTGTACTTCTCGTCGCCCAGAAAGCTTCTCATGTAGTCGCCTCTCAACCCACGGAGTTGGCTCTCTACTGCTCGAAAGCCTTCTTGCCAACCACGCAATTCCTTGTCGAAATTTGTTCCCCGCTTTGTGACCGTCAGCTTGTACTTCGAGTCAACTTCTACCTTCTTGAGTGAGTAGATCGGATCTCTTAAACAGTACTCAAGATGGTTCAGGCGTGTGCGGTCGATTAAAGCTTCCCATTCTTGCTGTTCTGGATCCTCAAGGAAAGCATTAAGGCCTTGGCAGTCTTTGCACTCAGTCTTCTCTGGACAAGGAGACTTTTTATGAGCCCAGCCTGCCAGTTCATCTGGTCGAGAATCAATCGGGCGATGGAGTACCTCTCGCAGAGAAATTTCCCAGAAATCCTGCACTGCTGAAAGTGGGGGTACCTTGTTTGCCTCCAGAATCTTCAGAAGGGGTACAAGAAAGTTATTATATATGCCGTAGTTGTGGTCTGGGAGCCATACCTCCTTGTTCTTATTGAAAGTCTTACAGTTCAACTCCAATACCCGCAAGGCTTCTTGTCCGGCACAGTTGAGATAGGCTTCTTTCAGAAGCTTGGTAAGCCCCATGCCCACAGACCACCCAACCCAGAACGAACGAGATTTGAGCTCTTCCACTGACGGACACAGTTGCTTTCCAGCACACTCGAGGGTGGATTTGTAGAGCTTAGGGGATTTCTTGAAAGAGACAGTCCTCTCCGATGAAATCTCCCGTAGAAGACAAAGCAAAAGAGATTTCTCAGCTTTCGGTACGATTTTCGGAAGAAAGCTGTTGGCGGCGTCAGTGAATTGTTCCTCTTATACCACCTCTCCAAAACATCTCTCGCTGACTTACGTTTGCTTTATCCATTCTTCATTACCACTGCGTAACTTCAGAAGGTTGAGAATGAATCCTCTATGGTTGTGTTTCCATGAAGATTGTAATTGTATCTTTTCTTCAAAAATTGGATCTTACCACGCCTGGAAACTCTCGAGAAGAGGGGGATGTGTTGTCGATGACTGGAACGCAACACAAAATTCATCGAATGCTTCAACTGGAACATCACCATGGGCGAGATGTTGGAGCCTATTGTCATTGTGTCAATATCATGATTTCCCTGACACCTTGCGACCAGTTCGACCTACCAATGATTCCAATCGATCGCTTGTTCTTTTCTGTCGCAGTGCTTTCTCAAGTGACATACAAGCGCTTGGCTAATGTCCTTTCCATAACCTTGGAAGTCCCTTCTCAAACATTTCTGGAAAATTTCCAAGTTTTCGAGCTCCAAAGCACACTTTGAGATGAGGCCGGGGATACCTCCTCTTTGTAGCCAGGACCGTCTCCCGGCACCCAAAACGGTCTCAATGAACGTTGCGGCAACCTGTCTCGTGTATGGATCATCTCGGCTTTCTAGAAGATCCTGGTGTACCATTTCTGTCAGAAAATGATCCTCTGTTCCTGTGCGGGACTCTGTCCAAGCGAGCTTGTTCGAGCATAAACCAAAGAGGTACATCTTTGGCACAAGATAAGCTACCGTCTTATGATAATGAAACACGAGAGGCGCTTCCTCGTTGCCAGTATACCCCCCTTCATCCTCGCTATCTGGGTGTTCCCTTTCAATATCGTAGCCCAAGAAGTCTTCAAGATTGAGAATGAGATCTGAAGAGACTTGATCGCCGTTGAGATTGTACAGAGTCTTGAGGCTCGTGAAGTCTTCGTCCTCATCATCATAGCGGTCATTTCTCTCAGCTTTGTAATGCGTTGTGTGTCCCAACATGAAGTAGAAGCCAGCCTGTGAACAGATCTCGTTCAAACAACGCCCAACGGCCCGATCGCGGCCTTTGAGGTTTTTTAAACACAAGCTTGACTGTGTGTAGAGATGATCCAGAGGATATAATAGTCTATGAACTTGGGGGAAGTCAGTCCGAAACCTTGTCAGCATAGATTTGGGATGCTGTGTTTGCTGGAGGATGGTGGAGGCCGATGGCTCATTCTTCTCTGTCGCGAATAATTTGTAGGTAAGAACGAGTCGGTATCCAGACGTCAGTTCCTTGACTTCATGCGTCACATCTGAATACCAGGACATGGTTGTGAGATCATACTTGGAGTTATGCGCCGTTGAAAGACATTCTTTTTGAGATCCGAACGACAAGCAAACGTCACCACCCTCATGTTGAGAGGGAAGACAGACGACAAAAGTTCCGATCATGCCTTTCTTTTTTTCTGAATCTTTATGAAGCTTGAAGAACGACCCGGGCTCGTAGAGAAGTAGCTTATGGGGTTCGGCTTCCAGATTGAAACCGAGCTTTCTGGCGGTATCACATAGTAGCCTTGAACAAAAGTATTCGGTCCACCCCTTGTTTATTAGGTTGAATTTCGAGGCATCGAGCTCCCATGTGTTGCGTACCGACGTGTCCACGATCGTCTTGTTGCCGTGACCAAAAGGCGCCTGTTGACAGATGCTCTTGATGGCTTGCGCGTCATCTTCTTTCAGTGGTAGGGAAATAAGACGATCTCCTTCAATGGTGAGACCTGGATTCGCATATTCAGTGTAGAGATTGAAGGTGGTGATTTTACCAGTCGATTGGATTGAGTCGAGCGTGCGTAACAACGCGTAAGTACTTTCGGCATATTCATTGACCGAGGACCCTTCAGATTCCTCACCCGAATAGCTGGGCATCGTGTGGTTTCACCCGTCAGCTCGGTCGAAGGCTCAAGTCATGAGTTGGCGATGGTATTGGAAGGATGTGGAGTCGCGAGGAGTCGGTGGTAAGTAAAATGCAAGGTACCACTGGATGTCCCTGCTGATCATGTAGGTATTTCAGGTACGTTGAATACGCCTGGGGAAAAGTGACGTGTAGAAGGTGTTATTGCGAAGATATTTCTCTATGAAATTAAGGTCCCAGGCTTTAAATACCTACGTTCGGAAACTTTTGTTGCAAGTGTTTGTTGCAAGTGATTGTTGCACTGCACTGACGTTCGAAGCATTGGGCAATGATGGGTGGCACAGACCATGGATGCATGCAGTGTACTGCATGTGAGGAGGATAGGAGATAGCGAACCAGTGACACCAAGAATGTGTTTGACCCAGTGCTAAGCATTGTCCGCTTCCTGTTTGGTCGGCCAGCCAACTCTAATTTATGGCATCTCGGGGGCGCAGAGTCGTTTGTCAGGCGGTAATCCACCTTGAGTAGCTGGCCTTCTCACACCAGCTAAACTCGGCGGCGGTTGCAAGTATGGAGTTACTCCCTCCAATAAGATGATTTCGCGATATCGTTGCTCACCAAGTGCTCTCTTCATAAACTCTCCCTCCATAGGCTGAAGAACCTTCTTCAGACCCTTGAAGTTGAAATTCCAGCTTTGCAAATTAGGCTGAGCTTGTGTTGCCGTCTTGGTCACCCTGAGTGTTCCAAGAGTGCCGTCAGTCAGCTCCGACACAGTTGTGACGTGCAACGACATGTCTATCCCTATAGCATGCTCGAGATGCAATCTTTGGTCTCTCGAAGCGCTAAATTCCCAGATGGTCTCTTGGGGCGAAGTCAAGAATCGATTTAGTTTGGCACAAGCTTCACAAAACCCACAGCCTCGCTCTCGGAAAACCCATCCCCCAATGCCGCAAGATTGTTTGGGTAAGTCGAATCGGATGATTTTGCGTACAAGGAGCTCCAGAACTTCCAACACTGCTGGTATCTTCGGCAATCGACCGTCTGAAAACATACGGACAAAGGGAGTGATCAGGCAGAAGATAACACCAAATGGATCCCTGATAAGAATCCATTTCGCTTTTGCTTTGATCAGATTGGAAAATGTCTCTTCAAGTATCCGAGAAGCTCCTTCAACCGCTCCAATGAGGTGGCACTCATTGACTAGCTGAACAAAGGGACTGCAGATCAAGTCATGCCTGGGGACCTGCGCCGACCAAGCTACTTCCTTAGGCTCAAGCCTACCTGGCGAGAAGTTGAGTTCGCCATTGCTGTGGTTTATAATGCTTTTAAACATTTCCTTTGCATGCATAAATTGTGGCTCATTTCTGAGTTTGTAAATGCGGAACAGTAGTTGAATCAACAGTGCCTCATGGCTCTGGTTGTGGTGTCCAGACGCGACTTTCGGCAGGAACCTAAATAACATCGTATGAGCATCAACTTGATTAACGGGACAGTCAGCAAAAGTAAATAGACGAACCTGCCGACAATCCACCATGTATTGACGCAACGTTGCCGGATTATATCGAGGATCATCTCCAGATGGCCATACTCCCAATTGAGTTCTGAGTCGATCTTCTCATTTAATGTTGTTTCCGCCCAAACACTAAAGGATTTCCATATAGGTTGACTGATGTGCGAAATAGTACGCGAGAAGTCGCTATATATACTCCAGAATTGCCCAAGGGGCTTCTCTGGAATATCGTCAAGCCTGTATCGAGGTCAGTCAGGAAGATTTTGCTAAAATGCACCACTTTATACGAAGGATACGTACCACTCTTTCCAGTCAATAGAATCTTCTGAACCTTGATATTTCTTTGCAAGGTACTCTGTAAGTACATGAACTACATGTATAGAGGCCTTTCGCAAAGCCGATCTGTATAGTGGCATATATCCAGATCTTAAGCTCCAGTTCACGATAGGGTTGATGCATCGCACTTCCATAACATCCTCAGATACACAAAGCTTGTCGATTATGCTTTCTGCCGCCTTTATTGTACCTCCAGGATTCTTCTCTAGGTCTTCGACAGCCATCGCCACAACAAGTGCAATGCCTGAATGATAGGTCTCTTGATTTCGAGTATTTCGTGCTGACGGCCAGGAAGACTTTTGGTCACCTAGTCTTACAAGGTCCAACAAACCTTCATTGGGTACCAGAAGAACTGCATGGTCGTGCCAGCGACGAGTCATTTCGTGTTCTTCTATGAGATATTCATTATCCTCGCCCTCATCGTCATCACTGTCAGGGTCGAGGTCCCATTGCCGATCCACGTCAAAGCCTAGTACCTCGTTTTCAGCATCGAGCTCTTTGCTCTCTGTCAAAAAATGACCTTCAGACGTATAGAGTCGATCGATGGAACTTTGCACCTTTTTGCTACCACAATCATTGATAATCTCATGTGTGATTTCAGCAAACAGCATATGAAGTCTTGCTTCTGGACACGCCGCAGACAGTGCTTCACATACTGCCCGGTCTCGGTCTTTTGCTACTTGAAGTGACAAAACTCCCGTGCCGTTCTTGTCATCCAATTTGTACAGTATCTTCTTGGTGCTAGAATACCGAAGTGACCACATCCGAAGAACCTCTTCCACGCGGCCACTCCCTACGTAGGACGAAGGCACAGGGCGCTGCATAAGGTTGGATTGATGTAGTGCGTATGATATGGCGAGACGATATCCTGAGACCAGTTCAGTGGCCTGGTAATTGGCATTAGAAATCCAACCAATGACAGAAAGGTCGAGAAATGACGAGGTAATAGTTGAGATACTTGTCCCTCTTTGACCAAGAGATACATGGATATCTCCACCCCGATACTCAGATGGTAGACAAACGGAAATGTGGCCGATGGCGCAATTAGGCTCTAGGTCTTCGCTTTGCCGAGCTATAGGCCCAGGTTTTTGAAGGGTCAAATTTTCCAGACACAGGAACGTATTTTCGAAGCCAAGTTCTTTGGTGATCTCTTGTGCTATTCTGTCGAGACATGATGGCCAGGCCGGATTGATCAAGTCGAATTGTGAGCGGTCAAGTTCCCAGATATTTTGGGTCGTGCCATTAGTGCCTTTAGCCGCATCGCACAGCCCTTTGATGATTTCGGCATAGTGATCAGTTAAAGGCAGTGGTATAACTTGATGTCCTCGAATCTTTAGGCCCGGGTTGACGAACTCCTGGTAGCTTTTGAAGGCTACAAGTTTGCGTTCTGCCTGAATAGCATTCAGAGACGCGAACAATCTCTTCTTCCATTCACTTTCCTTGATTTGAGGAGTGTCGTTGTCTTCGTCATCACTGATTTCGATCACCTCTTGTGAATGTGACATCACCATGTTGAGTCTTGAATTGTCCTGAAGACGTGATGAAGTTGAAGTTGGGGCCGAAATTAAAATTGGCGCGCTTACGCGACCCCCCTGGACGCGATCTACGGATACAACAGCATTCAATCGGTAGCTGAGGGCTTCACCATTTAGTGGCCTTTTGATCAAGACGCTCGATATTATGGTCTATGAGCTAGTTTCCTCTTCGAGAAAAACATTTGTCCGTTCAAGGGAGAGTGACATGTAAAAAGACAAAGACCGTCTTCTGGTTGTCGGGCTTCATACCGGCAGCCGGGCCGGCCCGTCACACGCACATTGACCACTAACGTCATGGATCCAGGATTCGGCGTTCTTTATCCAACCCACTATCAATATAGAATGGCACGCCTACATTAAAAAACTGGAATGCGCCCATGATCATAGGTCAGCTCAATTAACCATCAAGGTTGATCCGCCATACCGCATTTATTTAGAAATAGTTATATGTTATCCCTAGGTAGCTAGGCTAGATAAGTAGCTGGAGATGGTACTAGAAATATTCTTATCTCACAACCCATTATCTCCCTCGATGTTTCAATACACAACCTCCAGACATCTCCCAAATTCCTAATTGTACAAAACTATCAGAAGTTGGCATGCGGCAGTTTGAGCAAGTATTGCAGATCCCATCTTAGACAGCTTACTCATCAGCCCCGCTATTGCAAAGACATTATTTCTCAAAGTGAAGCCTTCGCCATGCTGATACACTTGGATTACTCCGATGCAAACATGCGTTTTCTATCGCAACGAGCCACAGAGGCAGTTGGCGGACTAGATCTGCCGTGGAGGTTCGCACCAAGAGGGGACTATGATGCAGATCATAACCCAAATGGTTTGATATCTTTTGGCACGGCTGAGAATGCACGAGAACCCTTCAGTCAGAGCTTTCAGTATGCTGACTATACTAGGCCTTAGTAACTAATGAGTTGAAGGAGTTCAC
Organism: Fusarium burgessii; assembly: GCA_002980515.1. Taxonomy (NCBI): domain Eukaryota; kingdom Fungi; phylum Ascomycota; class Sordariomycetes; order Hypocreales; family Nectriaceae; genus Fusarium; species Fusarium burgessii. The sequence goes on along the minus strand of PVQA01000495.1, from coordinate 84,720 downwards.
AGACAAGAATGTATGAGCCCATTTGTCAACTCTAGAAATGAGGGTAACTCACGACTCATGCATAGGTTACCATCTCATATGATGATTTCCTCTATCGAGGCAGCCATGCAGGGGGCTCACGTTTCCCCAAAGCGTTAGCTGCCCACGTCAATGAATACTTCCAGCCCTACAGACCTGTCACTCCTGACATGATCCAGTGCGTCGGTGCCGCTACTGCCATGCACGATATTCTTGCCTGGGGAGTCGCGGATCCTGGTGATGCTGTGTTGACCAGTCGGCCTGTATATGGCCGTTTCGAGCTTGATTTCGGTAATATGTCTCAAGTAAGAGTTGTATATTCCAACAACAAGGTAGAGGAAGCGTTCCAAGATGATATCGTCGAAAAATTCGAGGAAGCGTTATTGCGGTCTCGAAAGGCCGGGGTTAATGTCAAGATGGTATTAATCGTCAACCCTCATAACCCCCTTGGTAAGAAACATTTGTGCTTTCTCGCCCATGCCTAATAGTTTTCAGGACGCTGCTACCATAAGTCAACACTCATCAGTATAATGCAATTCTGCCAAAAACGCAGACTGCATCTTTTGAGCGATGAGATATATGCCTGCTCCGTTTTTGATACGGATGAGCCTGCAGTTCCCTTTACCTCGATACTATCCATTGATTCAAGTGGTCTTATCGATCCGGAACTTCTTCATGTCACTTATGGTCTTAGCAAAGACTTCGGTGCCGCTGGTCTTCGTCTTGGGGCCATCATCACTCGCAGTCAACCTGTCCTCCGAGCTATCGAAGCGGCCATGCGATTCAACAACCCTTCTGGAGCGAGCCTAGCGATTGGAAGCACCATGCTTGAAGATAGAGAGTGGTGTCGAGCTTTTATAGCTTCTTCGAGGCTAAAGCTGGCCCAGGCCCAGCGACACATCACGTCCCAGCTTAGCGACATGGGTATTAAGTACTTACCCGGCAGCAATGCAGGGTTCTTTATCTGGGTTGATTTATCCCCATACCTTCCATCTAAGTTAGACGCAGAGTTGAATCAAGAGTTTGCTCTCGCGAAAAGGCTACACGATGCAGGCGTCTTTCTACATCCTCGCGAGGAGCATTCTATCGAGCCGGGATGGTTCCGAATGGTATATACGCAAGACCCAAGAACTGTTACCGAAGGCCTCCGGAGGTATGTCCATGGTTATCGCATTCATGTCCGTATGGCAATGCTAACAATTCTAGGATTCATAAAGCAATACTGTAGCCGGGAGGACTGTGGAAGAGATTAATCAAACTTGCGACTGGAAAATTCAAGCAAGTGTCAGAAATTTCAAAGAAAGGGGAAGAAAACGACTAGCCATCATACGGAGTAAATGTACGTGACAGTAGCTTTTATATCAGGCTAGAAATCAAATTTCAGTTCAGACGATGGGGCTTTGATAGCTTATGTTGATACGCTGTGGTATCTGCCGCCTATTGGCTAACAGCATCCTCGAACTTCTTACCCGTCAACATTAGAAAGGCCTCTCGGTAGCGGTCTGCTGTGGCCTGAACGATATCCTGGGGTAGCTCCACGCCCTCCTTGCCCTTGAGTCCTTCCTTGGTGAGCCAGTTACGGATGAACTGCTTGTCAAAGCTGTCCTGATCGCGGCCAGGCATGTAGCCGGCTGCTGGCCAGAACCGAGAAGAATCAGGGGTCAGAACCTCGTCGACAAGATAGATGTTTCCCTCTTCATCCTTGGCAAATTCAAACTTGGTGTCAGCCAAGAGAATGCCTCGCTCTTCGGCGTACTTTGCAGCCTCTTCATAGATCTTGAGGGAAAGTTCCTTCACGCGATCGGCAGTCTCACGGTCACCAACCTCCTTCCAAGCGTCGTCAGGGTGAATATTTTCGTCGTGCTCACCAGCATCAGCCTTGGTGCTAGGGGTCCAAAGAGGCTGCTTGAATTTCTGAGCTTCTTCCATACCAGGCTCGACGGTGATGCCATGAACAGATCCACTCTTCTTGTACTCCTTGAAAGCAGAGCCGGTCAGGTAACCTCGTCTGTTCGTATGTTAGTGCTTTGGTGTCTTTTATGGAGGATGAGACGTAATAGCCATTTCACGTTCGAAAGAAGGCGTCAAATAACTTGTCTGCAATGGGAGGGTGGTCATACACAATCGATTCAATCTTGATGACAGAGAGCTTCTTCACGACCATCGAACGATTCTTAATGATCTTTGCCTCTTCAGGAGTAACGCCCTCGGGGACGTCGAGACTGATGAAATGGGTGCGTAGGCCAGGAATGCGCTCTGTCAAAACCTGAAACCAATGAGCCGAGACGAGGGTCAGAATTTTGCCCTTATCAGGGATCGGGTTCTTGAGGACCGCATCGTATGCAGAGACACGATCGGAGGCCACAAAAAGAAGGTTGTTCTTGTCTGGCAGCTCGAAAAGGTCGCGTACTTTGCCCGAAGCAATCTTTTGAAAGCTTGGGAGCGAGATTTCCGTCAAAGCAGACATTGCGACGGAATTTAGTAGTTTCGACTTGATGAGTTTCGACTTTTCGGGATAAAGTCAATTCGTGACTGTGATCAGGCGTAGTCACGGCTGCGATGATACAAAGGGAGAAGTTGATGATGAGGTGATGAAAGTGTGAGGAGAAAATTTTAGCCGGTGACTTTGTTACTTCTCCACTGAGTCACAGATACCATTGCGGTTTCGCCATTGGAGACGGCCGACCAAAGTTTTGGAGGGGAAAGCATATCTTCAGCTTGTGACGCCTTCCTCCTTGTAAAATATGCAAACGCGAACCGATATCACTGATTGACAGGGGCAACAAGAACGAGTCGAGTACAGTGTATCACAGTATGAACGGGTACTCTTAGTACGGTCGCACAGATCTCCACTGCCACAACGCCACTGGCTGTGATGTCAACAGGACAACATCATGAACGACTTGGTAGTTTGAATGAGTTGAAAATGATCGAGAGACATTCTTAGCAATGAAATTATCCAAATTCTCGCAAATGCCTCTTAAAAAACTTGACTCGAGTTACTATCGTAGATAAAAATGTCTTTATGACACCTTTGAAGAGTTACGATCTTCATTAACATGTAGCAACACGCCCATATCAAAGTGCAAAGGCAATAACCAGCACAAGTTTTTCCTTCTCCGGGTTACGACTTTTGAGATCGAATTGCGGAAGGCCTCCACAGGCACAAAAGATTCTGTTTGTATGCCAGAGAAATACACTGCCCCTAAGGTCTCTCGAAATATGTAAAGGAAAGGAGAAATGATGGAGTAGCAGCGCTGAACTCGGACCAGATGATTTTCTTGGCTAGATATAAAGGATCGTTTGGGATCTTTTTGTAACCCTGTGTAAGGAATTGCGTGATTACAGAAAAGAAGCCGATGGGTTGTTCGGTATGATTCACCAACGTACATCTTGATTTCAGGGAAGCTCGTGATCCGAGAACTCGTGCCTTAAGAAGATTGCTCGCCCTTACTATTCTTATTTCCAGCGCCTTCTAAGCCTGCTCGTGCCTTACATTAACAACTTAATGACTGGTCCCTAATTCACTACCTACCATACCATCTATTCTTTCCAGAGGATTACGTGATTATTTTTCGTCCCCAAGGCCAAGCAATATTTCGACGGACATGCTTAAATGTAAACCTCGATCACTTCAATCTATTACCAGTGCTTTAATTATAAATTACGATGTGCATTGACTTTTAGAAAGCATCTGAAGAGTATTCAACAATGGAGGCGCCATCAGCTTAAGATACGAAGGTTGCTGTAACACACTTGGTGTATTTAAATCAAGAGTATCTTCTAGTATGCATAATTTGGAACCTTCCATAACCCTACAAATCCCTGTAAACTGACAAAGAAGTTCTTACGACAGTTGCTGAGCCAGGTTGGAGTTGTCACTGTTGTCTCAGAATGACCACTTTCCTGGCGTTTGTCTCGTAGTAGTTGGAAAGCAACAAGCTTGAAAACTACAGCGACGGAAAGAATTAATCGTCGAAGCAAAATTTCCCTCTGTTGTGCAAAAAAGAAGGAAAGGATCATGTAGACTTTGGTTCTAGGTTGAAGCTACGAAGAGACCGCTTCAATGAACACAATATCTCACAAACATGACAACAAAAAGGCTCAGACTTTCTCCATACTCAGGCACGATGAAGCGCCTTCAGATAACTGACAAGTGAGGCGATACATGATATTCATGTTTCCAATCTGGACCACGCATCAGAAGCTTTAGGCCGCCAATCTCACATCAAAATGGAGACTTGCTTTCACCACCAGGCCAGACACGAAGGACTCGACTAGTGTATTGGGCTATCCTCTGAGGCTGTTTGTGCACCAATATGTCAAGTACCATCCGGGCATTACCAAGATAGTAACGGGGGCATAAAGCCCAATGTTAGATGTTGTCATGGGCTACCGGTATTCTGGCAGACTCGCGCATGATCTAAGCATCTGCCCAATGCCCCAATTAACCTCATTCAACCAGTACTAATAAACAGGAAGGCTCAATTCAATGTACTGTATATTGAACTCCTTTACTTTTCAACCTCAAGGTGACTAAGCAATAAATCCTTTATCCTTTTATCACTGTTGTATAATAATAGCTTAAGGTGTATCATGTTTCAAGAGCTTGGTCTATCCTCGACTTGGCTCTGTTGGTTGAGTGTTTTGAAGTGGAAGTCACCTCCTTCTTGAATTCTTACTTGATCATCTTTGAGCGATGCTCAGAATACATGAACAGGATTTTGTCCAAGACTGACCCAGATAGAAACCATGAAGTTGCATAGATGGCTTACGAATTTCCGAATCTAGGTAGTGGAACATCCAATGACTATCCGGCGCCAGTTCACTTAGTCGGGAGTATATTCAATAAGTACATGTCTAGACCTCGTAGTCTGGCTTTCGCTCTACCTTATGGTTATAGATTTTGTACCGATAACCGCTAACCATGGAACCAGAGAAACTTCAACGGCAATACTCCCCAGTAATGACAGTGCTGGCATGGTTTTGTTTTCAAAGCTGTTCTCAGCGCCTATTTTCCAGGAAATATTTCCCAGGGTAAGTTATTCTGAACTTTGGGATACGAGATAAAAATAGAACTCGATTATTAATCGATTTCGGTTCGTTCAAGATTCCGAGGCTCCCAGTCCTTGCCGAATATGCAATGCCACCTAATACTAATACCAGTGTTGGACATTAAACTGAGAGAATTTTGTCAACCACTCTTCTGAGTCTTCTCTTTGCTCAATCGTATATCATCAAATTATGAACTAGATGAGCTGAATGACCCCACACCGGCCTAACCTGGCTAATATTAAGGACGTATCCCTTCAAAGTGGATCGACACCAACAATATTAACGTCTTTATCCGTAGTCATCACAGTATTGACTTTGTTGGCCATCAAATCCCGTCTCGTGTTATTTTTTGTTTTTTTCCCTGAGTAACCACCGGCCCTTCTCACTCCGTCCAAGTTAGATTCGAAACACTTATATGCAGGATTAAATATATCCACCTGGTAATGCCGCGTACCAGGCTTTGACCGGCAGACCGGGAAATGCATGCGCCTATCATTCTTGGAGCCCGTTAGTTGATGGGAATCGCGATTCAAGTAGAGATAGTGCCGGCTCTAGAGGAGATGTGATGGACGTCAACATGCATACCTAGGATCATTAGGCATGCTCTTCTCCAATTGTGGCACCCGCTTTCACTGAATCCGCTGATGCATCATGAAATCATTTTTGGACATGATAAAAATACGATCTGACCAATCTCATTACTATTAGGCCAGAGTTTAAACTATTCTAGATTCCATTATTCGGAAGACGAAATTGTCTTCCGGAGGCTTTGCAAAGAATGTTTTTTCGGCCATCCGAATGAGTATTGAATTTCTTAACGTATGCTTCAAGCTGATATTAAGTTGAATCGAGATTAGTATGAATAGGCATGAATCTCCATCGAATTTCCATCTTTGACATGCCTCAATCATAAATCGTCGATTTGATCTCCGAAAACTTGGGCTATTCGATCTGGATGGCAACACCTGGTGTGTTGAGGACTCATCGACGTACCTAGCAGATCAGCAAACAACTACCGGTGCAAAGAGACAACATACCCATCTTGGATAATCAGTTAGTGGGTGTTTCCCTCAGGCCAAGCTCGTTGGGTCAAGGGGAAAAGACGTCGGAAACGGATTGTGCGAATAAGTTCCCGGATGAGCTTTTGTAAAACGGTCCTGGCTTCTATATTTTGGTCTGGGCATCAATTATCTGTATGGTAAACAAGATTCCAAGTCTCAAGCGTGGCGTTTGAAATAGAAATACGATTGATCAGATTTATGCCAACCCACACGCACCGCCCAATATAATGACTTGAGAAGTGGAGTTTGTGGTCCCTCTCTTGGCTTCCAAACATAGTAGGTATGGATATTGATTTACATTAAAGCATATCCTAAGCTTTAAAGATAGTGAATGGCATGAAGCTCAAGCCAGCATGATAATCTAAATATCTTCCTGGTAAAACCGGCCCCTCCCGGCATCCCTGCCCCTTGCATGACCGTTCCTTGGCCAATCATGAGCCATCCATTCGTCTCGTAACTATCTCAAGGCCTTCGGCATGCCGTAGAAGAGAATTAATCTACTACTACGTAGTACTACCTTACCTTGCCCAAGGTGCCTACAGTCAGGCGTCCATATCATCACCTAGAGCTCACCTCTATTGCTCTCATCTTCATCGCCTCTTGACACAATATCCCGAGTTTTGCGCCGCCTCTTTTCCTCTCCATATCTGACTTCGGGTTCGTGTAGCCAAATTCAACGCCGATTGGACTTACCCTTGTCAGAGCCGCTAACAGAAAGATCACCTAGAGTTCTAGACACTCCTGCTCAGCTCGACTTGGATTTGGTCGCGGTGATGCCTGCTCATCGAGATCGATCCAAGCCTCCAGTGTTTTCCTGTACTTGCTTTTGGTCTTCTCGCCTCGGCTTGCATTAAGCAACACTCAAGTCGGAACTGAAATCATAAAATTCTTCCACGTGAGTGTCATAAAGCTGGCGCCTGTTGTACCTACTGCAGCTCAACCATTCCTTGCCGATCAGCCTGCGCGTGATCAGGGTATCAGTAGTTAATTACTCGAACACCCGCCTTATGAGCCAACCACCTCAGCTGAGTTACCTATTCTTTGATCCCTGTCAGGCTACATTGTCTTCTCTTCTCCTGTCCACAGGCACTTGTGCTTCTGGTTCCGCAGACGCGGGCGCGGGCGCAGAGTATTCCTGCTGAGGGGACCTCTTGATCCTTATTTGAATGGCGGAAGTGAAGCCCAGCGCCTCGTGCTGACCCGCAACATTGCTTATTGCTGGCTGGGCTTTGTCGTGTACCCAAGTTTACTTATCACCCTGCTGCCAATCTCCCGCTCCCATTCCCGCTACCTCAGCCCATACGTCCATCTTAAATCTACAGCACACAACTCGGCACTAAAACAAAACCCCGTGTTCACAACATAAAGGTTAAACTGGTTCCACTGGGATACGGAACACGGTCCGGTACGCAACGGCGTCGGTCTAGCATTTCCAGTATAGTGTATTTGGGTCGTTCGACTGCCGGTGGACATTCTTTCTGTCACTCTTCTGGTTACAGCACCAGTACCCCGGTTCCGACGCACCCGTTGCTGGCTAATGGAGCTATTGTAAATGCCATCCGTCTTTGGCGTTTGGCGACTACCTTAGGCTAAGGGATAACATGGAGCCCTCCGCCCCAGATGTCAAACGGCGAGCTTCCATTGCCTGTCGGCGGTAGATGAGCCTATCCCGTATGCTCTCCATCCTTGTTTGCTGATCCTATGTCATAGATGCCGGCGGATGAGGAGCAAATGTGTACACGATCGCGCCCAGCCTCCCTGTAAAGCTTGCTTAGAAGCCGGGATTAAGGCAGACGGATGGTGAGCTCCCCTGATCATGTACCCCAAAACTCATCTGAGGTTTTATGCAACAGCGAGTTTCCATCGAGAGGCCAGCCAGACTGTGATCGCAGCCACCGGCGCCCACGGACTCGTAGAAGGACTGCCAGGACAACTCAACAAGACCCAGGCAGAATACGACATGAGATTCTTGATGCTACTGCGGGAGTCCCAGATATAGCGAGCAACGAATGGGAGCACCTGCCTCCACTACCGGAAATCATTGATGGTATAAACCAGTTTACAAGACATTACTTCCAACTAGGTTTCATTCCCAAGCAGCAATTCCAGCAGCGTCTAGTCAATAATCACTCATCAGTGAGCGTCTTTCTTGTCGTCAGCATTCTTAGCATCTCAGCCCGTCTCAGCCATCCCCTTTCGAGGCGGTATGGATCCGGCATAAAGGCATCCGAGTTCTTCGTGGAGCGGGCGACAGATATTGCACGTGGCGAGATATTCCCATCCAGAAATACATTGGAGAATTGCCAAGCCTTTTATCTGCTGAGCATTGCACAACAAGGAAATGGACTTAAAGATGAGAGCCATGTACGTATATGAGACGGCCGAGACAAAGACAAACTTTCCATAACTGACTTGACAGACGAGCATGGGCCTTGCTCTTCGAATCGCGTCCGCAATCCAGCTGCATCAGGAAAAGACTTATGATAATCCTGATAATTTAAAACTTACAACTGATGTCATAATTCGTCGCGAATCAGCACGCAGGACTCTGGTATGTCATTGTAATCAAAGACATGACACCAATATGGCTGAATAAAATCTCAGTGGATGTTACATAGCCAGGATCAGCTACACTCGAGCTCTTCCTCGCCTATCTCTCTTGCTGCCTCGGATATTACCACTCTTCTTCCCTGTGATGAAGATGACTTTGCCAATGGGCGAGAACCTCCTTCACGAGCCGCTCTTGAAGGGACTCCGCCCGCTACCAAGGACCCAGGCCTCGTCAACGACCAAAATCGGTCGCTTTTTGGGTCTCTCATTCAAGCACATGGCTTCTGGGGCATTGTCACGCGGCATGCAGTCAACTACACTCCCAATTCTTATCCTTGGGACCCGGAGAGCAAGTTTGCCAGGGTCTCCGAAAAGCTGGATCGTTGGGAAAGGAGCTTGCCTCCCGCCCATCAATGGAGCAAAGCTAGGTTGAGCGAGTACAAGGCCAAGGCACAGGATTTGGTACGTTGCCCCCTTTGTAACTAGCGGAATCACTAACAACTCAGGCATATCTCGGAGTGACAATGATTCCACGCCTTTGCAACATCGTCCTTCGTCGTCCATACCTGGAACAGTATGCTTAGATCAACATCACCCAATACCAAGCTAATTTGCTTATAGTGTCCTGAACCTATCGCTCGAATATCATCAGAGGCCGGAATTTTTCACCCAAATAGCATGCGATCTTTTCAACAATGTTCGTAGGCTTTACGAACAAATTGACGCCCAGTTTACGGGACGTTCTTCAGAAGAAAGTGTCGGTGCACAGATGGCTGCCTTTTGTGTATACACGTGTGGACTTTTCTCTATATATCTTTGGCGCTACCCCAACGGTAAGTCATTCTGCTATCGCTACCGAGATATGCGTCGAGTATTGATGCTCTGTGTTAATCCAGATCTAAATACCAAGCATGAGGGACATGTGATGTTCCAACGCAGCCTGGATATTCTAATGGAATGCAAAGAAGTCTGGCCGCTTGCTTCCCGATGGGTCGATGCTTTGAAACGCTTTGCTCAAGATCCTGCAAGTTCATTCGGAAGCGAAAATGGGATGGCGGATGGCAAAGACCCAATCCCTGATCCAATAACTCACCGTCCTGTTGCCACATCGATAACGTCTGGCGCATCACCGGCTTCGTCCTTGTACACCCAGCAAAACAATTCTCTTGCTCCAAGCTCTATTGCTTTGCAGTCTCCATCCCCACGCAATGTCTCTGTCTCTCTCTCGGCAACGCATTTTATCCCCTCTCATTTTCCTCCACCTCAGATGCAACAACAGCCGCTGATACATCAGCTCCAGATTCATTCCCAGCCTCATCAACAGCCACCATCGGCAATGCCACAAAATGATGCTTTCGTCCCGCATCAGCATCAATCTCAACTTTACATGAGTGGGGATAACATGACCAACTTTGACATGGTCCTGGGGACCTTTGGCCCAAATAATGTCGAAGCCTATCCGCTAGCACCGCAAGGCAACCTTTCGTTGGCAACCAGCATCCCAATGGCTATCGCGATTCCCAGTGAGCCGCTCGACCCTCCGGCGGACGGCTTTCTAGGTGAGCTGAGCTATTACTCGTACGGGTCTCAAGACTGGATACCGATAAGCAATGTCTTCGACGGCTATAAGTAATTTCTCTTGATATTGTTTCGGCTGTTTTCAAAATGGTTTATATCAGACTAGCAATCGTCTTTCATCATATCATGCCGGACACGCAGTCAGGGATTGATAAGATGGCGCGCTCTTTGCATGATCATTCACTATTTACATTTCTTGTACTTCAAGTCAAAGCACACACTAAAAAGACATGGAGGGTCACTGTTCGCATATGCAATGAGCTCTTTTCATTATTACGGGCATAAATGGAAAATAAATATGCTCGTGGTTTAGCTGCATATTTATATCGTATCACTGGCATTTCCTCATTACTCTCTTGTAGTATCAAGATTTGGAATGAGAACCGCAATATGAGGTGTAAATCCCACTGTGACCGAAGAGTGCACTTGAAGAACAGTACTAAATTACCGTCGGTGCTATTGCTTTCTTTACGTAGTAATTGCTACGAGGCTAATGTCAGGCTTTCACTCCTCAACACTGGATGACATTTCACAACAGATTGCAAAGGGCTAAGAGTTCATTGTATGAGAGCCAACGATTGTTTGACTATCAACAGCTACAGACGAGCTCACTTGATACTCTAGTCCGAAAGTTTCATTTCAACGTGTCTTTGCTCAACTCTAAAGATCCCCTACACGCTCCGAGTTTTCAATCCACTCCTCAAGAATCCCACCAAGAGCCACAAAGGTGGGTTGTCCGAGTACGCCGTCCTAAGCCTTCCCTAACACTTGAGAGGGAATCCAAGACAGACTCCATGGGCCGTAACAACCAGGGTTGCAAAAGCACAACAAAAAAAAAGTAATAAACCGGCCGCCTTGACTCCCTATCCTCTACATGAATTTTGGGCCGCCGCCGCTTTTCATCCTCGCAGGGCATACATGATTTCTCTATTCCTTCATTGCATCTGAATAAATAAAACAAAATGGGCTGTGTGGTGTGGTGTAGTGGTGATATGATAAGGGGGGTGAATACATCATGTAGCGATGAATATGCGAGGTGAAGCGTCATGAGGGGGTATTTGAATTACTGTAGTGTCGTATGGGATCTATATACATGCAAGGGTCATGGGGATCGTGCTATGATGGGGGAAGGGGAAGGGAATATTTGGTTTGTGGCGGCGATCGCTCGCCTTGAATTCGAGATATGAGTCTCGCGGGCTAGATCAGTTGGCCATGACGGTCTGAGAGCCACCCAATTGGCGCTTAACCTGCTCGCGGGCCCAGCGGGCAGTTTCGATAGTTCGAGGCTGGAACTCCCGGTTGGTCTTGGTCTCCTTGATCATAGCAGTGAGCCACTCTTGGCGGAAAGCATCAACCAGTTCGCCATTGGGGTAGGCATCAGCAAGGTCGCTGTTTGAGTTAGCATAGTCCGTGTGAAATGCTAGATCAAAATAACTTACCCAATAACGCCCATAGAAGCCCGCATCAAGGATTCGCTTCGGTTCATATCGCTAGCGATGAGATTAAGAGCGTTGAAGATGAGGCCGACGTATGGCTGGAGCGCTTGTGCTGTGACGTGTTAGTAGCGAATACATGTCAGACAGATAGAGGAACATACTTTTCTCGCTGACTTTCATGGCGCCAATGATTCCGCCCCAGGCATCCATAATACCTTCACGGAGGGAGACAACATAGTCGTACATCTCGTAAGGGCCCTCAGGAGAAGCGGTAACAGTTGTAGCTTGCTCCAGAACCTGAGCAACAACGGACAGGTAGGTCTCGAAATGGCCACCGATGGCACCAGCAATGTCACCAAAGCATTGTAGGATAGCAGGCTTGAACTGATTGGCAAGGGTGGTACTCTGCAGTTGGTTAGATGTATCACATAGACAAATGGAGGAGGGAAAGCATACCCTGAGGTTGTTGAGTAGATAGTTCATGAAGTTATCGCAGTAGGGCTGGCTGCGCTCACCCAGAGATCGAGTAATGTCACTGACCAGACCAATAGCCATGGAGCAGAGACTTGGCTCGTCCTGGTTTCCGAGGGCGTTGTACAGGAATGGGGCAAATGCATCCATGTACTTGACGAAATCCTCTTCCATAGCGGTGGAAAGGGCGCTGATGGTAGCGAAAACGGCGTCAGGAACGCTAGACTTTCCACCGACACTGTTGAGAATCTGGAGAAGAATCTGCATGATACGATCACCCTGAGGAATGATCTCCTTGTCAAGGCGAGAGATGATAGCCTGAAGGACAGTGCACAGGCTGTTCTGCATCTCCTCGAGGGTGATCTTGTCCTCAACACTGACGACCTGGTTCTGAAGAGGAACAGTCTCTTCGAGTCTCTTGATGATTACATCAGAGAGAGAGGCAATAGGCTGCAAGCTTTCGGAAGCAGCGTTCTGCACAAAAACGTTGAGAACCTCGTAGGCAGCAGTTCGCACTGAGGTGTCGGTTTCTGTGCGAGCAGTAACGTCAAGCAGGGAGCTGACGGCATTGTTAAAGTGAGGGGTGATAGCATTAGACGAAGCGCCGAGGTCGCCAGCAAAACGCTCAGCCAGGTTCATCAGGGCCCAACAGCATGAGGGTGCCATCTTGGCGCTGCTGAGAAGACCCTTGAAGAGTGACTCAATCAAGGTCGGGAGTTGTGTCTGAGGGTCAATGGCCTCAGAGCATGCCTCCGTGATTCTGCCCAGGGCGTAGGCAGTCGAGTCCTTAACATGCAGGGACTGGTCATCCATCATGGTGATGAGGATAGGCAGAGCCTGCTTGACGATAGGGTCCAAGACCTTCTCATCAGGACCCTCCATGATAGCGCCGAAAGCAGACACAGCAGCATCTCGGTTGTGCCAGTCCTCGTGGCGCAGGTTACCCTCAACAAATTGAAGGACAGGGGTGATGATTGTCGCACCAACGGCTTGGGCATACAGCTGCAGACACTGGTAAGCAGCGCGCGACAAGTTGTACTCGTCGTCGGTGGCGTCTTCGTCCTGCTTGGTGAGGAGTAGCAGGAGAACTGGTACCACTTCATTGGCAGCGACGCGAGCAAAGTTGTAGAAAGGACGCATCTGATCAGAGCTCTCGACTTGGGCGTTGTCATCCTCGATGGATATCTCCTCTTCACAAACGGTACTCCAGAATTCAACAGCCAGCTTAGCGACATCTTCGTCATCGGACTTCATGCCAAGAATAGTGAGACCAAACAGAGCCTTCTCCATATAGAATCGCATGTTCTCGTAGTAGAGAGCCATGATTCGGTTAAGGCAGCCAAAGGCGCCCTGTTGTATCCTCGAGTCCTCGGCTTGTGTGGCCTCGCAGACGACCTGCATAATGTAGTTTCGCTCGCCCTCGTGCTTGAAGTTGTTGCCGACAAATTCGAGCGAGTCACCGAGAGCAGTGATGGCAGCGAGGCGAACCTCGAGGTTCGTTTCCTCCTTTCGGGCTCCTTGCACGACAGCAGTCAAAATAGCATTTGAGTGTGTTACCAAAGCCATACGCAGTTCTGCATCTTGACTCTCGCAGATGTAGCCAATGGTGGTCAAAGACGACTGCTTCTGGTGATCGGCACCCTCGCTCACATTCTTGACAAGGAAAGGTAACAAATCGTTCCACTGGCCACGGGGCAACTCGATGGCGGCAATAGAAGAAATGACCTGGGCAGCGGCAGTACCAGCTTGGGTGTTGGAAGAGTTCAGCGTCTGGAGAGTGAGCTCCTTGACCCTGTTCTTAGTCTCATCATCTGTTTGCTGAAGCCATTTTGCTTGCAATTCCTGATGGCGAGCAAAGTCTCGAGTTGTGAAGGCGTTCTTGAGGGCGATACCGGCAGCAGCTCTGATAGAGCCATCGGCAGAGTCGTTTGCTAACTCTTGTACGAGGGTTGCGAGGTATAGGGGCTAATGAATCGTCAGCCAATATTCGAGAGGGAGAATCAGGGGTGCCATACAAAGTTGCTCTCGGCGGCTTGGGTTAGTTGCTGCTCGGCAGCATTTCGTAGGTTCGCATCTGATAGAAGTTAGTGTTTATTCATTTCACTCGCAGATGATTGCGAAGGGGTCCAATCGGCGGGGAAGGGCGTGGGATACTGACCAGGCGACAGCGAATTTGCGAGCACTTGGTTTATCTCTGAGCTCGACATTTTGGCGATTTAGGAACGTCTCGTCATGCGGTTTCGGAAGGTATCAATAATGAGCGAGGCGCAGAAAGGCGTAAATGTGTGAGAATGAAGAAGAAGAAGGAAAAAATAGAGCCTTTGGTTAGGCGCACGTGTCGATAAGTTTGGCAGATGGAAGAGAGAACTGTTCTGGATGAGGCGGAGAGGCGGGGGTTTTTTCCACGACGGGGGGGCTCAGGCCAGGAGAGGAAAAGAACGGGTATGAGGGTCGAACGAGCTTGGTGGGCCAAAAACCGATGGGACGGGGCCTTGTTTGATTTGATGGTTTTAGGTGCTTGATTGGTAGCAAAGAGGTAGTGAAAAGAAGAGACAGTCTTGACTTTTGGACAAAAGAAGAGTTAATAGTTTGCGGCTCGAGGTTGCAGAGGAAAAAATTGTTGACCTCTTAGATCAAAGTTTTGATGATGACAATCGGCAGCCCGCTCCTACCTCTCAAGTCGCTACCGCCACTTGATTTGGCACTGTATCGCACTGTGTATGGATCATTCGTGCAAGGTGGTTATTTTTCCTAGTAGTCAGTGACGTTTGCTGCCTGACTTGAGATTCAAGGGAAAGTCAATAATGATGCAGGTATGAATGTTAACCAGAGAATTACGACCTAGGCTGCACTTATTGATGAGAAGGGAATCACAGCGATGGGAGAAAACCGCGAACATAAATTCACCTATCTCTACTGATCCGTCACAATCGCCCTGAGCCTCACTGTGATAACCTACCTTGGGCTTATGCATGCACAGGACCCCTCCACACCGACGGCCATGTCATTTGCGCTGCGGGACCTTGCGGCCAAACGCCGTCAAATATGGATGCTTTTCCTGGCTGGTGCCATGGTTTCTGCAGCAGGTTTTGTTTTGTTTTGTTTATTATGAGACGATACATGAGACTCTAGACGGGGTTTGAGGTCTCGTGACCTTAGCTGCTTATGCGGGCTGTCGGTTGTCTTGATTCAGGTTTACCTCTTGTTAGTTCCAATATGAAGAACCTCCACTATGAACGCATAACTCATAACCTGCTCTCATTTCTGTACTTACATGCGGGAAGAACTTCGCTTAATCCGCAACCGCACTGTAAGCTTTCTATACAGTGCCCCGCGGTAAAGAAATTAGCACAGGCTTTGACACAGTGCTAATCAAGATCAAATGTCAGTAAGCTGCAACCTGCCTGAACCCGACTCCATCAAGCAAGGTACCTCCCGCAAGGGCTCAAGTACCGCAAGGTTCACATGAAAGGCAGAGCAAATGCCATTCAGGGACGACAGGGCTCTGACTAGTAACAGTCAAGTTAGGCATAGCATTGCACAAACTCGTCCCTTCAGAAATGAATAGTTTTAGAACTGCTGATGATTTCATTTTATATCTGAAATTATCACTTCATTTAGCTCACATATAACCCCAAACCCCTTTCCTTTCGCTTTTTTTCTTCCCTTTGTTTGTGTTGATTTCTTTTCAAAGTAAATAGTTCCACTCTTCCACGGCAACCAAAGCCGCCAACCTTGCCGCACTGGGTAACTCATTTATTATCCAGTTCCACGGCGGATGCAGTTTAGGCAGTTATCAAAATGAAGCTGACTTGTCAGAATGAGGGTCCATGTTTCGATGTTCGCTTCGTCTTGAAGTTTGTTGGAACTTCCATGTGTTTCCAGGGGTCCAGTCTGGGGAAAATTCGTTACTCAGGCCCTGCTCCCGCTACCCACAGGCCATGTAATGCACATCATGAGAGCACTGACGATATCTTCTTCTCTTACTTAGAGCGTTTTACAATACAATTCAGTCTTTCCCGTGGTCTGTTGCTCTTTGTTTTCTTGCCAGTCGCCTTGTCCTCCTCGAAGCTTTTGTTTCGAGCCTTGCGTAGCGTAATTTCACAAGAGTCCCCTTGATGGCATTAAGGAACACAAGATTCACCCAGGCAGCTACTCGTGAATCCAACAACCAAGTCGTAAGTTGTATAGGGCGCATAAGGAGATGGGCTCCTTAACACACAGCGCAACATAAGCTTGAGTGAATTGACCAGGAGCCTTAAGCTGTTTTGCTTGGTTTCTCATGGTCTCTCCTTTGCTGTCGAAGGGATCGGTAAGGCTTTCAGCTTCAGCTTTGTGCTCTGGATGGATGTCACATTGAGGGTGGAGTATGATTTGTTTTCAAACTACATAATGCGAACCTGCAAACCTTGCTTCAGTGTAGATGCTTTGTTCTCCTAAATAAGATGCTGTCTAATAGATATGACTGCCTCAGAAGTTACCCACCCCAGAAGCTTAAATAAATACATAACTTTTATTTGTTTCTACAGCCACTTGACCTATAAAAACGATTAAGCTTATAAGAAACTTCTACCCAAGTGTTGTTATACCGTGTTATTATCAGGTATTGTGTGTTCCAGGTTATTACTCTCGCGGATTGAGCCCACTTTCAGTTTGATCTCGAGGTTCAAGATAGCGCAATGGATGTGATCTGTTGAGACTTTGCACTGTATTTTTGGCGTGGCATCACTTACAATTTTTTTTTTTTTTGTGCCAAAGCCCTATTTATTATCTGGCCTTCCTATATTTGTTGTTGTGTGATTATATTTTATCGACGTGCGATTTTTCTAATCAACTTGTGTATTATCACTACAAGTCTAAGGCATAACATGATCCAACTTATCCTAGTGTAGGCTTGCTTAACCTCATAGGCCTGGAATGCATGCACTCATCAAAAAGTAAGTGACATAGGCATCCTTATCTTTATAAGGCCTGGCCACTTATAAAGAAAGATATCTCTCCTGTCAACTACGGCCAGTCTGGCAGCACCTTGAACCTTTTATAAAGGGATAAACTGCTAGTGTTGAACCAATGAGCGCAACGTCACATCAGAAATTCGATGTGGCTGGGATAACAAGGCAATGATATATTGGTGTCTAGGAGTCAAATGTGTTCAGAATCGCATTACCGAGCATGCTGAAGAGGTTGAGAAGACAACCTCAACAACCTGGCTCAATATCAACAATCATTAGTAGAGAACTATCAAGCTTGACTCCAATGAGTAGAGAGTGTTGAAAATTCACCAGACCCGGGTTTGGTCCAGATATTCATCCAATATTGATCAGGCGTGGGTCTTGTAAAGTGCCCCTCCATCGAGGGGTAAGAAACGGGATGTCCGAAGGCCATGAGGTCACCAGCGGTCCTGCCAGGAAGCCCCTCATCACAGGACGTCTCGCTTCTTACTCTTCTGCCTCGCACTAAACATTCTACTGGGCAATGAGAAGTGTTCAAAACTTGTAGTTATTTATTTCTTGTCATAAGTCGTAATTGTGCGTATCAGCCAAGCATCTACAAACATGCATTCGATCCCATTCCTACTTATATCATTTCATCCGCTGTATATGATTGATTTCGTAAATTCGTACAACCAAAGTTGCCCAACACGAAATATCACTCACGACACCAATACATGTCTGCAGTTGCCAAAAAAGGTA
Source organism: Fusarium burgessii (assembly GCA_002980515.1). NCBI lineage: Eukaryota > Fungi > Ascomycota > Sordariomycetes > Hypocreales > Nectriaceae > Fusarium > Fusarium burgessii. Next base: position 66,858 of record PVQA01000495.1, on the reverse strand, counting down.
TCCATTGCCCAAAAACTCTGCCGTCCTCCAGAAGGTGACCATGAATGAGAACGCCAGTAAAAATAAAAATAAAAAGCAGACTTAACGCAGGTAGCCTCGGGGTGGACGGGTGTCATAAAATGTTTCGCGTTCCGTCACCTCATCCCAGCGAGGATGGCTGTGTCGATGCCGGTCACGCTCATAGTCGAGCTGATATTCTCTTTCATACTCGAGTTCTCTCGCGCGCTGCTTTCGAGATCGTCGGATCTCGTCGGAAACGTCAACTAGGCGAAGAACATCATCCTGCACATGTCAGCATTCAGTCGCTGCGATTTCTGGATGAAACTTACGTATTTGAGATAGTCCATAATGTAGTAGAACTCCTTGGTCTCCTCGTACTCATATCCAGAGCTCTCTATGGCCTCGCGAATAATGAGGTCCTTGGTGATCTCCGTCCACATATCCTTAGGTGGTGGAGGGGCAGGTCGAGAACGTGTTTCTCGTGTTCTTTCGATATCGATTTCCCTCTCGCGGTCGTAAATGGAAACGTTGACGCGGTCACGGGTGTCGGGAGGTGAGGAGTCCTTGAGGATAGGCTTTGGCGAAGGCGCAGGAGCAGGGGAGGGCGCGCCATCTCTCTCGGGGATGAATTTGCTCTTTCTGGTACCACTATACCTCGTCCAGTTTGTCTCAGTACTTCCACCACCGATTCCATCCATGCGGATGCGCTCAGTGCCTGGGGGAACATCAACGAGAGTCCAGTCCTTGGTTGCACCGCCCCAGGCTTCACCCATTCGGCCGCGAGAGTCAATCTTGCTAGTTAGATAGTCGCCTTCTTCGTCCACGGCACTGGGTGTGGGCAGAGGAGCAGCTGAGTGGGCTCGACGCCGGGTTGTCTCGGACTCGCGTCGAAGGACAAGTTCATCATCGCGATAGTCAGATCGTCGTTCCTGGCTTTGAGAACGAGTGCGTGATGTGCGAGTGACATCGACCTCAGTTCTGTTCTTTGACAAAGAAATATCGATATCTGTCTCACGCTCTCGGACTCGGGAAGGAACACGAGGCTGAGGCTTTGGCTGGGGAGGAGGAGTAGGGGGTCTAGCTTTAATCATTCCTGCAATCATTAGTACTTTGAATCATTTGGTTGGAGCTTCAGTATGCTTACCATGGTCAATATCACGGTAGTGGGTGATAACTTCTCGCTCGATAGTTGGTCCGCGGATGGTCTGAGGCGGGGGAGGTGGAGGAGAAGGCTTAGGAGCAGGAGGAGGTGAGGGATCCCTCTCACGCTCAATAATACGAGTGCGAATGCGCTCCCGCTCCTCAACTGGAGGGGCAGGTGGAGGAGAAGGCGACTTCGGTCGCTCAACGTATCTGACAACACGGGCGGGCGAAGGAGCTCGCCGGGGAGGTGGTTGAGAGGGTTCTCTGACTCGCTCTCGCTCGTAAACTCTGGTGCGAGAGCGCTCATGCTCATGGTCGTGCGAGTGATGGCTGCTGGGCGAAATGCTGCGGGGCCTTCGAATGATGCGTTCCTCTCGAACGCGAACCGGGCTGGGACTTCTGGGTCGGTGTCGATCGATGGTCTCTACTTGACGCTGGCGCAAGACCATGGGACCAGCTTCTGTTCGGCGAACATCATCACGCAAGAATGCGGGTGTGCGAGATTCCTCTCGCGGGGGAGGGCTGATGGTAACGGTGCGACGACGATAATCGACTTCGTCAAGCCCCTCTGGAGCAGAACGTCGAGGAGCCGGGTAGTAATCCCGTTCCTCGAACTCAGTAGCCCTTACACGGGACATTTTGGTGTAATGAAGTGCGGTTTCTGTAGATGCGTATGTACCGGTTCTGGATTTGGTGCACTTTTGAGGGCGCCAACTCAATTAAACAGGCTGTTGCGTTGCGACAAGGACTGCAAAAGGGTATGTCGTCACACTTTAACGTGAGGTGGGGTTCCAGCAATGAGCCTCAGACTTGGTGAGGTCTTGTTACGAGCCAAGCGAGAAGCAAAGCTGCAAACTACAAAACCTAAAACAAATGAATACGATGTTGTTGAGGGGATAAGAGAGGAGGAGAAAAGCAACAGCCAAGAGAAATGGAAGAGAAAGGGGAAAAAAAAAGAGTTTATGAGTGTCAGGTGGGTTTAATGGCGCGCAAGCCGCAAAGCACTGCAAGAATCAGGCCCCAGACGGCCAAGGACGGAGCATGGAAGCAAAGCAGAACGTCGTCATCCGACAGCAATAATGAGAGGGAACCCCCCGCCAGCAATAGGGTGTGCCGTGACCTTGACTTTAGTTAATGGAGGGGCTGGGCAGTGCTGGGCTGGGCTTGGATAGGGCACATTACTTGAACAAAGTAAAGACAAGACCTGGTAAGCTGTTGTAGTGGGCAAAAGCGGGGACTGCTTCAAGGTTAGGTACAAGATTGATGATGGTGGCAGCGGTCCGAGACGGGAGAACTAACATGAACGATGATCTTTTCGTCTGTTGCACTTTCGTCGAATAGAGTGTAGCAAGTTTGATTGAACCTTCTTCACTCAACGTCGATGAATCATAAAATCGACAACCTCAGAGGAATCTTGTTTGGTGTGGACATCAACGAATGACCGCAATAGACAGACTGTAAACCCATCCAATGATCTATCAAATACCGGAAGCAAGTCAGCCTGCCTTACGACCCTAATAAACACGATGAGTCTACCATGGCGGCCCAATGAGACGGTCCCTTCTCCCACGCGAAGCATTCGGATGGGAGGGTCAAGCGCAGCCAGGAAGGACATGAGACCAACCAGCCTGACAAACTCTACTCGGAAATTGTCTCTGCCCAAGGCCCCATCAGTGATAGTCCTTTTTCCTGTTATAGAGTCCCTCGTCGTGGCCTCTTATGATCCTAGGCATCCGTTGGGCTAGCTTCTGTATCTATCGATTTGTGTTTGTTCTGTCGTTTCTTTCACAAGAACAAAAAGCTCGTTTATTTGACATCCAAGCTGGCTGTGGTGTGGAGATCTACTGACGCAATAGTGCAGCAGCTCACCCCGGCATCTTCTGGTTCTTGGCCCCAGTGCATTGCGAGATGGAAGCCAGAACAGGGCTCTCAGGACTGCCCCCTGCGGCGCCACAGAGTCCACATCAACGAATAGCATTGCTGACTCGAAATGTAACTCGGTGAGGTCGACAAAGAAGGTACGGATGATAATTTTGGTGGACAAGATAACAATCGTACTCAACAATGCGAATGCTGCAAGTCTATCTCTATCACATAGAGTTGCATGCAAATCATTGCCCTTGTGATCGGCGATGGGAGTCCAAGTCATTGTACCGCTCCGTTGGGCATTGAATCTCAAAACGAGTGGTCCCGTCATTGACTAGGACTGGGGTCTCAAAGAATTACTGAAGATCCTTGAGAAACATCGTACAATACCAAACTTCCAAAGCCACGCTGAGAGCCTAATGAGGCGTCGAAGCTTGAACCCCATCAGCCGCCATCCTCAGCTGTCAGTTCTTAGTCGAACCCCTTTGAGTCGCTGAGGCAGCAATGCTGAGCATCTCCGTTGTTCCATGGTTCTATGGTTGTCTGTCACATGTGACATACTGCACAGACCAGGCAAGTTTGAGTGCCAGGGTTCATAACTGGGCATGGTCGAGTTGGATTCATCTAGATTGTTCTTTTGCAACTTCTGTTTTGAGGACATACTATGTAGGACATGAGCTGATCCCACTAACTTCGAAATCTTCTAACACGAAGCAACTGGTGACGGGAAAGCCGTTTATGATGGAGCCCCCTCCTTGCAACTTATTATCATAGTGTTAATTATCAAATCCATAGTCATCGAATTGGACGGCTTCCGTAGCTCAGTTGGTTAGAGCGTCGTACTAATACTTCATTCCGAGTATCCGGTAATGCGAAGGTCTCAGGTTCAAGCCCTGGCGGGAGCAATCCCAGTGCCTTCCAATTCGTATTTTTGCTTCTTGTCTTTTGACGACCTGAGGTTTCATTGTTTTTTTTGTATCTTCGCTGTCATCTCTGTGAGTCATTTGTTTGCATTAGGTTGTTCTGATCAAGTTCTACTACGCCAGAAAATTCACTAAGGCACTTATTTAAGTACTTATTTCCTTTTCCAGTATTTAAGGTGAATAAGGAAGGAGTCTTGCTCGGTAGGCAATCTAGCCTCGATACTATTATAAGAATTGCAATACCATAATATCTTCAAGGTAAAGGAGACCAGTAAAATAGTAGATATGTGTTCTTATGCTTCTATTAGTTACTATTTATGCTATATTTCAAGTTCCTTATAGCCTCAGGCTTTTTGGTAATGTTTTCTATTTCTAAGGAACAACCCAAGGTAAAGCATGTGGTTTGGAGGTCACTAACACCTCATGACTTGTGATGGATATATAGGTGCGAAACCTTGATCTGGTCCTTGTCCTGTAGGAAATGCCCCTAGAACTACATGTCCACAACAAATAAGAAAGCCATATCAACCCAATACAAGGAGAGAAAAGCAGCATAATATGACATCAATATGCTAAGAAGATGGAACACAATGGGATGATAGTCTTAAGTTCTTGCAGTCAGAACTTATCCTAAACCAGTTATAGTCACCCTAGGAATATATTCCGCCTGAATGAATCCTTTCAGATAGACACCGCAACCACGAGTCCATTGAGATATTAACAGCCATTTTTCAAGCAAGGCTGGTGCCAATGTGATTATCCCGGGTAACATAAGCAAGTTGCGGCTTGATATCTATACCAGTTTGACAAACCACCTTATAATAACTGCTCTGGGATTCTCCGCCTTTAATGCAAGTGAAACGCCCCAAAGAGAAAGGAAAAGGAAACAACCCTTATATGAGGTGGTTTTAACTCGAAAGCATCTTAGAGGGCGTTACAGAAGTATTCTCAGGGACTTGTTGTTGAGTATCTTATTTTGGTAGTATCCCTTTCACAGGTGGCCTGTCGAGTTCAAGCTTGGTAACAAACTTATCAGCTATTTTGTATAGTGTTCGACTACACCAAAAGTTATTCGGGAATCCGGTCCTCATAGAAGCACTGGATTCTTGTCTCTTATCTGGCTACTGAGGTTGAGTCATGAACTGGGACAGCATCCAGCGGCGCAAGATTTGATATCAGTCGTATGCCCTTATTTTTAGTCCTTTTCCAATGCCTATTTCCGCTACTCATCCAAGCAAGCGGAGGGCGGGACAAACAAAGAACAAGATTGCTGTCAAAGACCAACGTAACTAAAGATCATTGCTTGAACGCCTAAAACTAATTTCATTCATACTGAGCCATCATTAAGAATAAAGGTGAGAATAAAGAGACAATGTCAATCTGTGTGAATGTCCTTGTAGCCAAATAACGACATTCCCCTACAGACCACGTTTTGTGTCCTTTGCGATCAACCCTGTCAAGCTCTTCTCTGGCTTGGGGTATTCAGGACGGCCCGCTAGCATGTCTACTACCTCTGACAGACCCAACCAGTGGGCAGTCGCAGGTCTCCGGTTGGGCCAATCTGTACCGTGCTCCTCTAGCTCCTCCATTGCATTGAACACGACCTCGGACCCCTGAATACCAATGACAGAGGCGCTCTTGGGGTCCTTCTTAACGTGATTGTGTGCATTGCGTCCGTAGCCCTCAAGATGTTGAATGCACTTGATGGCCAGACGAACAGCTCGGCAACGATCCATAGGAGAAGGAACACCACCCTGCTGAACGTGACCGGGAATACTCTCTCGGCTCTCGAACCGGTCGTGAGCCTCTTCGCGGATGATGTCCGCAATTAGCTTAGCATTGTAGACCTTGCTGGACTTCTCGTTAACGAGAATCAGGCGCCCAGCACGAGACTGGCCCTTGTCCTTCTTGAATACCTCCTTGAGGTGGTTAACATCGGAGTTGAGCATCTCAAGAGAGATACCTTCCTCGGGGATGTAGACAGCGGAGGCACCGACATCAAGACCTGCCAGTGTAGCAATGTAGCCTGAGCGACCACCTTGAGTCTCGATAACGAAGACACGACGGCGGGTAGCAGACGCTGATTGCTTAATCTTGTCACAGTAGTTGACGAGTTCGTTCAAGCAAGTATCTGAGCCCAGAGAATACTCGGTTCCGGGAACGTTGTTGGAGATGGTGGCGGGCAGAATAACCATAGGGATACACAGAGAAGGGTAGTCCTTCCTGGCCTTGCGCATTTGAGAAACGGAGTGGAAGGCCTCGAAACCACCAACAAGGAACAGAGCATCAAAGTGATGTTCCTCGATCAGGTTGGCAATTAACTCCATACCAGACTCGCCAGGGAGCTCTCGATTTGTACCAATCTCGGAACCACCCTTGCTTGCCCAGCCATCAACCTCAAGCCAGTCGAATGGACGAACAGCGCCAACAGGCTTATCATCGTGGTGTCGTGCAAATCCAGCGAAACCGTTGTGAATAGCCAGAGGCTCGTGGCCCTTAGAAAGACAGTACGCAACTGCGGCACGCACTGCAGCGTTCATGCCACCAGCAGGGGCACCAACATTGATGAAGCCAATTCGCATGCGCTAAGCAGTCAGTTGTTAGTAAGAGCAATAATAATGCAGATTCGACATATGAGACTTACATCCTTTTCCGGCAGCTTAGAATCGTCAACCATGACATTAGTAGTCAACATATAAGAGTTCCATTGGTCAGCGAATTCGGTGTCTCGGAGAGACATGGCCTTCTCGAAGTCTTTGGCATCAACGGCCTTGGCGAGTTCTTTGGTCTCTGCAACAGCTTGCATGAGAGGCTTTCGGACAATCTTGTTCTCGTTAATAGCGATGAAAGGAGTCTCTGTCTCTGGTGTAGCTTCGAGGACAGCCTTGACAGCTTCGACGCCCTGTAGGGTAGCCAACATTCGGTCGTAGGCGACGGCAGTACCGCCTCTTTGGACGTGACCGAGGGTCGTAATACGTGTATCGAGAGCAAGACCGCCCTCGCTCTTGTCGGCTAGGATGTTCTTGATTTCTTCTGCGCCGATCTTGTTACCATCCTTGTCGCGAGCACCCTCAGCGACAATGACAATGGTTTTGCGCTTTCCAAGGTCTCGGTGCTATAAGTCATTAGTGTCTGCGTATAAGAGCTACTGTCTGCGCATTAGACCTACCCTTCTAACGACGACCTTCATCTCTTCCTGCCAATCATGTTCACGAGGTCTTTCAGGAATAAATACAAAGTCTGCGCCAGTTGCGACACCGGCCATGAGGGCCAACCAACCACAATGTCGGCCCATGACTTCAACGACGAAAGCCCGCGAGTGTGAAGAAGCAGTCGCTTCAACGTAATCGACCATTTCGCAAATACGTGCGAGTGCTGAGTAGCAACCAATGGTAGCATCGGTTCCTGTGAGATCATTGTCGATGGAGCCGACGAGGCCGACAATGTTGAGATGTTTATAAGGTGCGACTTGTTCTGTAGACAGCTCGCCCTTGGAAACGAGCTCTTCCAGCAGGGAAGGCCACTCAGCTCGGAACTTGTCAGCACCAGTCAAGGAACCGTCACCACCACAGATGATTAGAGCATCGATGCCAGACAGAACCATGTTCTTGGCGGCCGTTAACCGACCAGGACGTTCGTAGAAAGCCATGCATCGAGCAGTACCAATAAGTGTACCACCTTCAGAGAGGTAGCCTCTGACATCGTTCCACTGCATCTGTCGGATGAAGTCGCCGCCCTGCACCAAACCCTCATATCCCTCATAGACGCAGAAAGCATCGCAGCCCATGTGAAGGGACATGCGCACAACAGCTCGAACAGCAGCGTTCATGCCTGGGGAGTCACCTCCCGAGGTCATGACGGCGATCTTCTTTTTGGGAGCCATTTTTGTGATTTCGAAAGACAGAAAGGAGGTTTAGGTGTTATCAGTCGATTCAAGGTTTGCCAGAACCAGGTTTGTAGTAACTTTGCGATATGGTGTAGCCGTCCGGAGAAGGAAAAAACGCGGCGGGGCAGATAATGTAGCTCTAAAAGAGTATATGATGAGAAACAAATGCACAACAATTGGGGAGAGTACGATACTTACAGGAAAATAAGGAGAAGAGAAGAGAAGCGCCGGCTTCAACGGATGATATTGATAGAATATGGTCTCACTAGGTTTTCATCAAGAGAAGGGGGGAAATTATTATGGCGCCAGCTTCATGGTCCGGGCAGTCGGTCGGTGACGCAGCTTGAGGCAGTCTAAGAAGCGAGGGGCAGCACAGGGAAGCCAAGAACCGACTGACAAAGTGGAGGAGGGTATGATGTGTGAAGAAGGAGCTCTTATCGCTTATCGGCCCGCGCGGGGGGAGATTTGGTTTTTTTGGGTCAGAGTCTTCACCCAAGGTGAGCTTTTAGCTGGCCAGGTGGGTTATGATGTTACGATTCGTAAGGTGAATTATTAGCACTCACCTCACTTCGGAGCCTCTTATTTTCCTAGTCTCGGTGTTTTACAGTATGCTTGCTTGTTTGCCAATTGCCAGCTGCGATAATGCCCTTGAGCCCCTCTTCTTTTTTTATCGCACGCACAATCGAAGCTGTTGGAATAATACCGCATTCCTATTCATGGTATCTGGTCCACGTTTCGGTGGCATTGGACGACGCAATGGTACAGAAACAGCATTGGCAGTGGGACGGGGCGCCTCCATGAGACGTCATAAAGCCGCATTCATTCTTTATTGTCTACCAACGAGCCGGACAAGAGGAGTTTTTGCATGATTGCAGTCAGGAGTGAGATACAAGGGTTTGTGCTTGGTATCCAATGCATTTTCTAATCTAATTCATGTATGACTTCACAGTCAACTACCGGCGCATCAAAATTTTTGACATAACTGGTCTACCGCGATCTGCAGCGGTTCGTGGGGCTCAAAGGTCAAAGTGACGGCAGCCAGATCTTCAACGCAGGACAGGTGATTATCAAGGCATTAATGTAGGCTGAACTGCAAGATCGAAGAACCGAAAGACGATCGAGATGTCCTGATTTATCAATTGTCAGGGGATCTTACATGGCTGGTCACCTCACATCAGATGTAATTTCAAACACACCATCTACTTCCTCAACATGCCGCATTGCATCCTTCAATATCGCTGGCCTCAGAAGACGCCTCAAAATCAAATCATTCAGTCATCACTATTGAGAGAGATAAATACTTGAGGAATGAAGCAGCTTGCAAGATGTCCGACTAGCCTATGAACGGCCTAAATGAACCAAAACCGGGGAACAAGATCTGATCTTGCCATCTTCACTACCCTGTATCTCAAGTGAAGAACAAAGGGGATGCTTAACATATAGCTTAGACAAGAGTCATGCGTTTCAAATTTCTATAGCTACCATGGACTGGGACACATAATTGCCTTGGTAGTAATAGATAGTTTCCAATAATATGACTGAGGCAGGCAAAGATGCGAATTCCAGGATCACCAGCCTGGCGGCACTCTGAAATCTGACCAGTCATTGAGAAAACTTGATGGTCAACTTGGGAACCAAGATGGGCTGTGATCGCTGCGAGGATTACTGAGGCGCCCAACTGAAGCCCTGTCGCCTGTATTTACAACCCGGCGGTGCGAGCAAAGAGATGAGAGGCCAAAGTGTGGAAATAGAAAATCCTCCAGGAGAGTCATCTGGCTGCAGATGCTGTTTTATGCGCTGGCAAGCGTCACCTCACAGCAGTTGGGATGGATGGTTCAATGGTTGGCCAAATGCGACGACAGAGCAAGTCTGCTGACCTAGAGTGCCAAGCGCTGAGTCGCCAGGACCCTGAAGAAGCGCCTCTGAACATGACGACAGAGGCCTCAGCAGGGCCTCAGCTCATCTTAACACAGGCCGACAAGGCTCAATCCAAGTCTGCCTCCCTTGACTGACGACTGTAAGTGTTATGGAAGCCTCTCGACAATGAGTGGTGCCGAGGACCCTGGGTCATCAAGGCAGGTGACCTACCCCAGGTATCGTCACTGAAGCCTCGGGATATTCATTTATGAGCCGGTAGCAAGTTTCTCGTCTGATCTGCTCGGCATATGTCCGTGGTCACGCCTATCCCATGATATCGGGCGCCTCAACGCAGAAGAACGGACGGGAGGCAAGTTCTGCCCGACTGACTCTAGGGAGAGGGATGATTACAAGTTACAGCTCAAAAACGTCAACTCTATCTAGAGTGAACTCGACTAGGCTTCGTCCCGTCGGGATGAGCTCCGTGGTCAGGTGCAGGGACACGGTCATCAGTCATCAATCATTACCCGCCTGGACTTCCACCGCGGGCAACCTTTCATTTACTTTCCCAAGTCCAACAAACGAATTTCTAGGCGAGATCAATCAGAGGCCCGCGGCCGCTTGCGGAGGCGAGGTGCAGCGTGCGGGTGACAATCTGGGGGCTCATCGCTATCACGGGGTCACCGGATATTGTTTATGCCATTGAGAATGGGTCAAGTCAGTGAATCCCCACGATCCTCTGGGGTTTCTCCAGGGCGAGAATCACTAGTAGGAGTCTCATTTCCAATCCCAGATCGCCCAGAATCACGTCAATTCGCCGTTGAGGTGGAAGCCTGAATTGCAAGCGGGCCAATTGACGTTTTAACATGGGCGTTTACATTGACGATGCCGGGTTGGGATTGGAATTGAAGCTCAATGTCAAAAACACCATTCAACATGATGGGTCAGTGTCTTCAACACCATACTCGGCAAGAATTCTCTTAGGGTCTATCATGTGCCTTGAAACTATCGAGCTAGAGGTTTCCAAGAGGCCCGTTCATCCTAACCGAGTCTCACTATTCTCAACGTCAAATGCTTTGGTGCAGGTTTAACACCGCGGTTAATCCGGGCCAGAACAGCACAAAGCGAGGCTTGGAATCAACAGCGTGACTTGTGATGGGGCCTCAGACAGGTCCCTGATGAATCGCGGGCTACAGGGTGCTTCATCCCCGGGAGACAGAAGGTCCCAAGAGAATGACAGTGGGGGAGTTGTACCTAATAAGGCAACATCAGGGCCGTCCTCAGTTCTGGACTCGGATGCCCGATTCGGTCTCAGTTCACAACGGAATCCTTCAAGGAAGATGGACAGGCCACATGACAAGCTGTCAACGTTCCAGATCAGTTTTCCGTTACAGGAGGCTGCTGCCCCCATTGGGAAGAAGGGGACACCGAGAGATAGAACCGTTTTCGCTCCCGAGACCGTGTTCATCCGTAACTGTCTCAGGTGGGCCACTTACCTGATCAAGTAATTTAGATATAACCCAGAAAGGACTAGACGCATGTCTTTGAGTCTAAACTATGTTGGGTATGAAAGTGACCCGCTACTTGAACACAATAAGTGCCTCTTCAGGTAAAGAGCCGTGGAATCTGGTCACCAGGAAGAATTTGCCTCCCCCTCTCTGCCACCTCCACCCGTGTTCCTCCCCCTGACAGAAGCCCTGTCCTTGTCTGCTGTGTCGCCGAAGTCGAACAGTCTACAGGCCTTCCCACCTCCACCTCTATCATCCTGTTGTCCTGGCGTAGGAATGACATTGGCAGGTTCTTGATTCGAGAGGATCCCTTTGTTGGAGTCGAACAGAGAAAAGAGGTAAAGATACAAACGAGCAATAAATATCTCTTTGGTCTTTTGTCATGCATTTGCTATGTTGTGCCGCCACCTTACCCCCATTCTCAACTGAATTCGTCTGGTCACGCCTCTGTAAAAGTGTAAGGTTGAGATGCCACCCCATAGGAATCAATCAATCACTGGACTCATCCTGAGAAAACCGTAACTCACTTCAACGTCCATTGACAACGAAAATTCTCCTGCGCCGCGGTACCTCCGTCTTGTACTGGGAGACTTGGGCTTGTGCTATTTGGGTGGTATCCGCTATTTCCAATCCCCTCCACTTCCTCCTCCGGTACGTACCTCAAGCCCCTCAGGCTAGAGTGTCTCGCACACCCTCCTCGTCCCACGCCCCCGCGGTCCGACACCCCCTAGACCTGGTGTGCGCTCGTGCTTGTGCTAAGGTAGACTCCATTTACATAGCGCACACCGCGACTCCCTTCGCCCAATCCGTCTTTCTTCCCACGGCCAAACAAGAATAACTACGTTTGATCCCCCGGACTTTGTTCGTCCTCCTCCACATACACATACACTTACACCAAGCAACACCAACACCAACATCCATTGTAGAGGTTTCTGAAAGGACGACCTTGCACTAGGAGCCGCCTTTGCACATAAAGTACATCTACTCGAGGATCCCATGAACTGCAGCATCCACCTCGACATCACACTGACACGCCAAATTCGCTTACATTGACCTCAACTGTTTCGACCTCACCGCCAGCGACCAAGGCTTCTCTACCTCGAAATTTAATTTCTTCTCAACGCTCTGGCGCATTATCGGCTCTAATTCGATTTGCTTCGCCGACGACCTGTACAGAACTTCTCGACCTCACCGATTGCACTTACTACTTCGATCGACTTATTCGCACCCACTCTTGACCAACACACATTATGCCCTATCGTTTAGACACTCACGTTTTAACAGTGGATGCGAACGTCATCCACAAGGTCGATACTGGCAATCCCGCCAACCTGTATAGCATGTGGACTGGTAAGTCATCTCTTGTTTGTGTCGACTGCTTGTATGCTGACCAGTCAGTCTTCTCTCGATGCGCAGACTCTGTTGAACAAGGTCGAAGACTAGAGAACCTTAGCTGGCGACTGTGGCAAAGAGAGACCTTCGTTGTCGACAACGAGGAAAGGACAGCACCCACTACACAAACTCTCCCCCAGAAGATTCCTTCCGAGTCAAGAATATCTGATCTGCCTCAACTATCTGGCAGTGTTGAGTCTCTCGTAGACGAAGAGGCTGTCGACTTTGCTTCAGAATCAGCACCACTTGAGATCGCCCGTCCTCGTGTACGACGTCAAGATTCTTGCGCAAGCACTCGAAGCAAGCGCGAACGCCACATCAGCTCCGACGACTTCGAAAAGATGATTGTTTCCATTGTTAAGGACAAGGGTCCTCTGTCGGCCCCTCATGTTGCTCCCGTTGCCAAGAAGTCTTTGCCAGTTCCTCCTGCTTTCGAGCGATCCGGTTCTACTACCACCGAGTCACAATCGCCTGCAAAGTCCATCACAGCTTCAGAGGGCTCGCCACAACCTTCGCCTCAAAGCCCCCCCCGCACCACTGTCGTGCGTGGCTTCTCACCTTCCCAGATCCCTACTCCTCGAACCATCTCTGGTGCTGCTCCATCATCAGACGCGATTCCCGAGCCCAAGTCGTCGCCTGCTGCCAAGGTGGTGCAATCGAAGAAGCCCGCCCGCTTTGCGCTTGGTGGCTCTTGTTCGTCTAGTGAACAGGACCAGAGCCTCAGCAACAGCAAGCCCAGCATCCCCATCATGAAGAAGCCCGTGTTTCAAATCGGCGGCTCCTCTGAAGAGGACGGTTCTCTCAAAAGCGCCATGGCTTCATCACGACCTGGCTCGCTCCTCTCTGCGCGAAAGAAGCAGGCCTCCTTTAGTAACAATGTTATGACACGAACGATTGATGATGAGGCTGCTGTCGACTCGGATACCGACGACTACATCGATGAGAGTGCCATTGATGACGATGACGACTCTTCGGATTGGGAGGACTCAATGGAAGAGAGCGGCAAATCCAGCATGGACGACAAGTTCTTCCAGCGAGTGGACTCTAAGCCCAACTTGACCTCGCGACGGTCGCTCATTACCCTTATGCTTGCTCAGAATGATCGCGCACGCAATCTCGGTAACCACGCTTCCCAATCGACATCGGCTATCCCCCGATCTCGTATGGCCAGTGGCCCATCACTAGGTGCTTCACCTAATGATTCCGACGAGGCTCCCCTGATGATGAAGGGTATGCGTGGTCCTGGTCTCAAGCCTATTCATGAGGTACCCAGGTCTAACGCTCAGCCCATCGTGACTGGCCCCAACCACATTCAGCCTCAGGCTGCGCTGTCACCTCGCACCACTCGTCGCAATATGTTGGCGACTGAGTTGACCGAGTCACTTCGACGTCACCTCCTCTGGGAGCGACAGCAGAAGTCCTCGACAGCCAATGCAGTCCTCAAGCGACGACATACGTCACATGATGTAGCCAACCTGAAGCAGTACCCCGAGAAGCCTTGCATGAAGAAGAGCGAGGATGTGAACGCGAGCAGCTGGAATCAATACTTTTCCAAAGAGGCTAGCGACGGATACCACTCCAAGGGGTGGTAAATGATACCCATACCATACTATACCATACCGACACAACTATTCTATACTCACTACGATTGTGCATTGGACGGCGCACGAAAGGCATCATCACATCAGCATTGAGCGTTTTTAGCTGCAATTAGCAGCATTTGATTTACAACACGTTTAGCGAAACGGAACTGAAGTATTTTATCTTTTTATCACTCATGGCGGGGACTCTTAACGTTATGATACCATGAAATCGTGTTTTTTCAAGGCCGCGGTAGGCTCTTGTTTCGTCATCTCCAGGCTCGGGGCACGTGTACTTGTAGTTTTCATCTGGGGAAGATTTCTGGGGCAACCTGAGGATACGATTTCGCTACGAAAGTTTGTGGTGGAGAGGGACCTGAGTTAAGGCGGAACATGGGTCACGAATTACGGACATTGGGTTTTACTCGGGCAAGCGCAAAAGGCGAAAACAAAAGTCAAGCAGTGGATGATGACAAGCGAAAAGGGATGTACGAGGCAGGGAGTGGAAAAGGAAAAGATCAAACGAATCACTCATCAAAAAAACTCGCAAAAAGGCGAATTGTCTAAGAGAAAGAGGTTTCCGCAAAAACATGAATAAAACTTTTCACGTTGAACGAAAATGACTTGACACGAATCGATCATGAAGACGCAATGTGTATGGTGTTGTGATGGAATGTCGTATTGCATAATGAGTTGCCAGAAGGGTTCCAAGGTTCCTGGATGCTTCAATGATTATTGGAGACATGACCCAGGATGGACGTCATCACTTCCGGGTGTTTTCAATTCTAAGCTAGCCTAGTCAGCACCTTCAGAGCTGAGGGTTGCAGGCAAACACCAGCGGCCGTTTAATGCTGACAGGATGAAATCCCATTGGCTCGGGGAGGAGAAGCCACAAGTCTTTGAAAGCCAACTGAGTGTGGCAGACCCAACCAAGCAAGCCAGCACTGCAGGCTTTGTAGGGCTCGTAACTTGGTCAATTGGCTTTTGGGTTTTGCGAGAGAAGAGGAGAGTCAGAGTGCACATGTCAAAACTTGTTACTTTTGAGACAATTTTCATCATTCAGTGTCTTCAGCTCTACGGGGATGCACTGCATGTGAAGTAAATCAGTAGCAAGTCTCTACCAAACTGTCGGTAATGATGGCGTGAGTCACTAGACAAAAAGGAACATGGGATTTTGCGAGAATACCCGTAGTTTGATCGAGCGGTCAGTGGTAGTGTTGTCGAATAATGACTGCAATGCGACTAAGTTAGTCTAGCATAAGGCAGTGCTGTCTTTGTTGGGGTTTGCAAGCTAACATAGAGTAGTAGTAAACAATAATCTAAGTAAAGGGTTAAAACACCAGGTTAAGATAGTATCGTCGTGAGCTGTGTTCAGGAACAGGTTTACAAGATGGCCATTGACATAAAACGACTGGCTTGGCATGCTCAACACCATCCCAAGTGCCGCCAAGCCACCGGGACTCGCTTCTGGGACCTGGAACACGCCATTGAGTTTTTTGCTTTTTCTTTTTTTTCTTTAACATGGGTTATCACATTAGTTATTTCACCTCAAGTGAAGTTGAATTGAATGGGTGTCCATGTCCAAGTCCCGCCGGCATCGGTATTGAAGAAGCCGATCCCAACGACCCAGCCTCTCATCAATACGCTGAAGGGGGGACACCGGACGCTAAGAATCGCACGCGTAAGTCCAATCTCCTCCAAGTCCAAACGACTGGCTCCCTTGCTTGTATCTCCGCCCTCGGGCCAAAATACTAGACCTCGGGGATTCTATTCCTTGGAATACCTTGGTAAATGGATCTTTTTTTGATTCTTTTATTTTGCGTTTCTGTTGCCTCGAATGGGAATTAAAGGTATGGGTTGCAGCGACAAGCCACGATTGGGAACTGTAACATTGGCAAACCCCATAATTAGCTATTTTGAATTTTTAACTCTGACTGCATGTGCATGATGATAGTTCTTTAGGTAATTGAAGATGACAAAAGTCGCAGACATGTTCGGCATATGATCGAAGCAACCCAACAACAAGATGCATCTCGTATTATACAAAACTACTGCATTCTATCATCAACTCTACGCCAGCAAGATGTATTTCTGGTTCTAGACACATCTGTCCGGTCCAGACCATTTGATTATTGCAACGCGTCCTGATTCATTCACTCTGCTCACGGCCAAATTGTGGAGGACGCCATGTCCTGCGGAGCCGCAGCCGGAGCTCACGAGCTAAAGCGCCACATCTCGAACCAAATGAAAGGAGTGCGCACTCTCGCTCCGTGAATGAGAATGAGTTGTTTCAAGACATTTGCGCAAAAGGAGGCTGGATAAGGAGACGTGTTTGAAATCAGTCATTTCGGTCAAAGTTATGCCAGAGATGCAATGATAGCCAGCCAATTTGCTTCACTTATGACTCCCTGCGTGTGGGGAAGTCAACAAGAAGAAACTTTGAGAGGCAAAGGGAACAAGAGACAATTACGCCTCTCCCGTTCAGGATTTTCCGGGGAAATCCATAGCATCGTCAACAGTGACACACGCACACACACACACGCATAGCAGGCGCTGGATCTCACATGTAAGCAGAACATTGACTCTATGTGCCTGAGCTCAGACTCACTCGTATTCAACACAAACTTTTTGTAAGCGTCAATGGCGTTTAGACGAAAACCAAGTATCAACATCTCCCCTCTTTTTCAAAGCTTTGACGTGTCCAAATCCCCAGAAAAAGAACCACATGTGGCTCACTTAACTGCGGAGAATCCGGAGAATTTTCTGTGGTCATCCGACTATCTTTTTCTTCTCTCTGGAGAGCAAATTTGCCTTCAGATAACATCACATGGTATTGGAAACTACCTTGACGAATTGTAACTTGTCCCCACTGATTATCGAGTTGCTTTTTGCGATATGTGCGCTTGGAGTTTTCAGCATCATTCGGCCATGAGAAAACGAATCTAGACCAATTGAGGATACTAGCAAGGGGGGCGTGCGTGTGTCTCGTCTAGTGGCTGACAGGAAGGGATTTCGCATCGTCGGGACTTTCTGGTAGGGTGCAGGGAGTGTTCAATTCTGAGTCAGAATGAAGAGCAAAACTGTCAGAGGAAAGGATGTCGTTTAGGCTAAACTGAATACTGGAAAAATTGAGACAAAGTCCCATTAATGGCAGGCGAGTGTTTTCCTACCAATGAGAATTGAGAGTTTTATGTTTTGCTGGGGGAGCGAGTAGTAAGATGAGTCAGATTGGCCCAATTACCGATCGGAAACTCGGACGGGAAAAGGACCCTGCATGAGTTTACTGAGAGCTGCGTTTGTGTTTGGTTTGAGCCATCTTCGAATCCTCTGGATATTTAAGCCTCATTGCCGCTGTCTTGCGCCGAGTGACTCGAAGAATGCTGTCTGAATATCTGCGAGGCCTCATGATATGCCGTCTGTCCTGGACTGCCGAGCCAAGCTTATGCGGCATTCAGGGTTCTCCTCAGGCACCGTACCTTATACCATCCATAACCGTGACCACAACGTTCCTGGTGAAACTAAGCGCGCCGACAGCTCGGGATTTCATGTCTCGCAGCTCACATGTGCTATGATTATGCTCCATTTCATTGCAACTCCCCTCGGCACAGGCAGTTATGAATGTCGGTCGAATTCGGCATCCAATTCTGAAGACCCTTTTTTTCCTTCCAAGTCACGTCTTTCAGGCCCCGTCCATCCGCCGTGTGGGGCTTTCAGCGGGGGTCGGGTGCCCACTGTCCGTAGGTTCTGTTCTCGGAAACCTGGGGAATTTTATGGCGCAAAAGAGGGCTTTTTTTACCCGGTGAAATGCGGGCAAACAGAATGAAAGTCGTGCAATGCAACAAGGGTCCTTTTTGACGTGCATACTGTGCTCAATTTTGAGCTCATGCTTGACCGTCTTTCATATGTTTAATGCCGCTCATTCACCGCCTGATTTCATTGCGTGCTCATGAAATACGTAACTACGGAATTGATCAAAGGAGAAACCTTCCACATTTGATGCCAGACAAGAGGGTGTAAGCAGGAGACTGGATGTGCAATGCATCCAGTCAACCGACACTTCTCCAAAAATGAGCTGCAGATCTTTCTCACTGCCAAGTTAGAGGTCACTTGCAGTGAATCTACAGCATGCCAAGGTTCCTGAATCGAAAGGAATGCAGACAGATCTAGAGACGGGTCATGGTTGACATCAGAAAGGGTCTCACGTGGGTTGAGAGCTGGAGCCTCCACTGCCAGCGTTTCTTACGTAGTGCAGCACCTGTCAAAAGTTGACATGCCCTGTGACCTGATCAACCTTTAGCTGTAGCAAGCCTTGTTTACCTCGCCTTGCCTCATGTGGAAATATATTCCTAGGGCCAGGCCTATGTCATCTTTTGCATGAGTCGTGGGCGTCTAGGCACAAGCCATAGATCTAAATCTTGGCTGATCAGTAAGAAAAATACATTCCGTTTTAGAAACTGAGAATTGATTATTTTAATTGACTGATACTGAATAAAATAAATTGAACCATTGGCAACCATATTTTTACCCCAGTCACCATTAGAGTTTCACTACTACCTGCCAACCACAATGCTCCCCAGCTGGGGTTACGACTAATGGAAAAAGGTCCTGGGGTTACGGAACCATCATCGCGAAATTCCAGGATATCGGGTAGTAGGCACGAAGAATATTCGGGAGTGCTTACTTAACTCTTACTATTTAATTACTGACCGGAAACCCGCCGAGAGTCCGATATGCTGGACTTTTGCCGTTTTTAGTCTATTTATGTTTTGATGACGCAGAATGCGTTGACACTGGAGATTGGATGTTAATGTATTAATGGAAAACCGTCTCCGAAATGGGCGACGTCGTAATGAGATCAACACCGATGAAGAAACTATCGAGAAAAAACTACGAAATGAAAAGGCTGTGGTGTGCGATGAACAAAATCAGGCACATGTTGTGATATCGCGATTGCCTTCTCCTCAAAACACCAAGTTTGGTGAATCAAGGCTGGTGATCAATTAAACAACGTCACAACGGGTATGCAGAGCTACTGTCCCGTCCTGCAGCCCGTAACGTAAACAGTGGTCAACATCGAAAGCTCGAGTTGATATCGATGTTTCTGCTTCTCCAAGATCCCATCGAGATCTGGGGTTGCGCTACGTCATAGTTTGGGGTGCCAATGGTTCGTTTTCGCGACACCCCAGAATCTCTAAATCTCGCAGATCTTGCTCGCATCTGAATATCACGCGGCTATGAATCTGTGCAATGAGAATTGAATTTTCGCATTCTTTGTGTGTTGATGCGTTGTTCAATGATGCAAACGGGGTTGGGGTGTATTGATGTTGAGACGAGGTCATCTCGGTCATCCATAACCGAATGGCGACACGGAAATGAGACATCTGTTCTACTTCTAGAGCCGGGAAGTGACCACGCGAAGAAATATAATACGTACCGGCCACAGACACTTTGGGGACAACCGCGCTTGTCTCCAGCGCCCGTTGTCAGAGTCTTGGAAACACAAGCGCGGGAATCTCATGATCCACGTCGACACCTCAGGCTCCCAGTTGATGGTGTTGTCCGAGCACGAGCACGAACCACTACTCTATCCCTATTATGGGCTGGTGGTGGTGTGCGGACTCAAATCCGATGTGACCCGGCCAATCGCCCGTCACCCTTATGAGACTTTTAGGCCTTCTAGAAGTCTTCTCCCGCACGTGGAGAAGAACGTCTCACGCCTCCATCAATTTTCTCTCGATCACGCGCTGGTTAAGCTGAGGCTCGAAAAGGCAAGTGTTGACGATGTTGTAGAAGTGTATGTTGAGCTAAAGCAGCGCGGTATTTTTTTTTTTATTTTTTTTTGTTGGCATTTTGACAAGACATTACACTGTGAAGTGCAACTTGAAGAACTTTTTAGCTATCAACACCCTGACAATGGCTCGACGAATAAGAAATTTGAAAAATCAATAAATTATTTCCGTATTTTATCGCTCATCTCCACTCAATCTCTTTTCGGATCCATAGTGGAGAAGATATCTCGAACGGAACAGTTTGGTCTCCCTGTAATTAGTCTTGTAAACTCTAATGCAAACGATTATGGTTGGGCATCAAAACCTGGTTCTTGCATCATTGTCTCCGCCGTGACCCAACATCAACCAGACAGAGGCGACTCATGGCATATCGTGAGATCGAATGGATCCAGAAGGTCTCCAGAACAAACTCCAAAAACCCCAACATCTCCACTGATAAGAATCGTCTTGTTTCCGGCGACTCTACGGCGCTCCTCGGCCCCTCAATAATGCCTTTTGCTGGGACAGGACCCTCATCACCGTTTTGCATGTCTCGCCGCGGCCCTTCTCAAAGCCATTGATATCAGTCAACCGTTACCGCCTCTGTCGGACCGGCAATGGCAGGGTAATAGACAATTTCTAATTGGTGCCTTTGTGACAAATCAATGGATCACGTTTTTTTACTTTCACTAACTCTTTGACATATTTGGCACGTGAAA
The DNA here is from genome assembly GCA_002980515.1 of Fusarium burgessii. Taxonomy (NCBI): domain Eukaryota; kingdom Fungi; phylum Ascomycota; class Sordariomycetes; order Hypocreales; family Nectriaceae; genus Fusarium; species Fusarium burgessii. The sequence goes on along the minus strand of PVQA01000495.1, from coordinate 46,216 downwards.
TTCGCGTGGCTGTGTCATATTCCTAGCCACGAGGAGGCGAGATTTACAATATGGGTCCGCGATCAGATTCTATCGATAATCGCCATGTAGGTATCCGTTTCATGGTCCATTATCAACGGAGTCGCCGATGAGGGGATAGTAATTGGAGATGGTGGAGGATGGGAAGTACGACTAATGTGAGAGCACAGCTGTTGGAATGGCTGACCCAATATCTGCGCTTCCGCTGAAGGTTGTTCAGCCGCGTCTTCGAAATCTTAGATATATTGAATATCGACAAAAGGTGCCCTTTTGAAAACACCACTCAATGTTAGACTTGCCGAGCATGAAGCCGACTGGGTAAACCTTAGTTGGCTGTCGTCCTTAGTGCTTAGCTTAGGCAGATGTCAATTTCCTACATTTTGGAGGTATCTCATGTACCCAGAGCCTACCACGTGGTGAAGGCTCTCCGCACTCACCAAGCTGGCCGTTGGTGTTGCCTCTTTGGTATCTTCTGCCGAGAGTTTAAAGCCGTTGTGCCGCGGCCGGTAATTGATCATGGTTGGAGGAATGGAACAATATTGACCATTGACGTCTATTAATTTCAGCCTTGATATCGCTGAGATGTTGTAACAACGCCAAAGCTGACTGTCATGTGCAATTCGTTGACCATTCTTGCGTGAGCGGCTGAATTGTCGACATCCTACCACAGAGGCTAAGTATTGATATGCTGAGACATGCCAGATATGGTTATAGTAGATGCTTAGCTGTCTGCTTTTGCGCAGTACCACCAGTGTGGTTTTAGCATAAAGCTACCATGTCGATCGTAGAGTAAGCCTCCTCATCGGCCCATCACTATCCAATATGAGCTGTATAATTGTTGAGGAGTTTGATGATGGTGTAGACAAAGGCGTCTTCTGACGGTGTAGAATGTCCAATACACTTGGCTGATAAGACGCAAATCAAAGCAGTTCTTATCCAGAGTCCTTAACTAATAATCGTTTACTGGTAATCAGCAGTTTGGCTGCGCCTCTGCTGAGAGTGCACATCAAACTCATGTTACCCCAGACCCCATGTTTTACCAGGTATAATAGCCTGCAGGGCCTCGTGCCAGCTGACATGGTATCATGCCACAGGGAGCCTCCAGCTTCCAGGCCATTGGCTTCCGTGTGCTTTGCTGTCGAATGTCAAGTTGCCACCCCCTCCCGAGCAGTTCAACCCCCAAATTCGGCCAGACTTCCCCAACTTCCCAAACAATCGGTTCTGCGTGGGTTGAAATTGGCTCCCAGAGTCTAACCCCCATGTTCCGGGGAAGACTATGGGTCAGCCGACGGAGAAACTATGCCGTATAAACGAAGACACTGATCGGATCGGAGGGCCGCAATCAAGCGGGAGATGATAGAGATTGCAGCTTCTCCTTTTGGTTTGACAGGCGACATGTGATGGTCAGAGAGGAGGCCTGGTGATGGGTTGATGCGGAGAACCTGGGTGCTGGCCATCTCATTCATGCGGATGCATCGAGGGTCTGATCCGCGGGCCCAGGGCTGGAATATGGGTTGATAACCCAGAGCAGCAAATTCTCGACCCTCCAGCGACTGCTGTGCCTGAAGGTTGGTGGTATTCACCACAGATGAGGTGTCGATCCACGGCCCGTGGCCATAAGTATGGTGGCATACGGGCCGAGTCGATGCGTTGGCACGCACAATGTGATAATGTCAGAGTATCCCTGATCCTTAGTCGGTGTAAGGTTTAATTGCAATACCAATCAATCATATGAAAGTCGAGCGGCAGCCTAAAGTTGACATACATATGTCGCTGATGAAATTACTCACACGTGATGCCGAAATAGGCATTGAAACACTCCGTTTCAGCTACCTCGGTCAAGAAAGGATCTGATATGATGTCAGATAATTTAACCTTGTCAAATACTTAATCATTTATTTCTTAAACTGAAACTGGTCGTGTAACAGTACAGAGGACCGGATGGTGGGATAGGGGACACCCCAGGCATGGCTTCATACTAAGTTCACATGACTCTACTTATAAGTTGAGGTATGGTCAGTTAACGGTGCCAGTTATGGAAGTGATGATCAGTAAAAGTCTGTACTGTAACTGTCCAGAGATTGTTCTTCAATCATATATAAGAAAGTACTTGTGCAATTTACCTGTAGTTGGCTATAGGAACAGACCATAAATACGTAGCCTTTGCATAGTATCCAGTTGACATCACACATTACAGCCATATAACTATATCCCCAATCATATGACTTAACAATGAAACCCCGTGAATATGTACAATACCTCTGAATTATTTCTATTGGATAACGCTTTTCTTAAGGAACGTTATTGGTCCAAGGGGCAACTAGAGAGGATTAGCTTTAGAGTTATGTATATTAACGTGAACGTTTGACTCGCGACCAATTCGATCATATGTCTCTTTAATATTAGCCAGGAACCAAAACCGATTCCAGGAGTGGCTTTCTGTTCTTAAAGTTTGTGCTGGATCGGATCGCCAAAAGCATCCATTACATCAACAAAGATCGGCAATAGGGGATCGGTCTTCAATGATGTCAAGTCATTTACGCGATATCACTTCTTAAGACAATTTTAGAAACTTGACTTTTGTAGTCAACCTTTTGACAGGAAATCCTGACTCGCAGGATTGGCAAGTTGACCATTTCCATATCGAATGACAATAGGGTTGAAAACAGTAGCGATCAATACAGCCTGAGACCCCAATCAGATTACCAGAGATTGATCACCTGATGATCAAGTTCAAGACCCCTAAAGTCATACGGCTTCTTCAACCGGGAGGTTTCAATGACATGCTTGAGATCATTGGGACTTTTGCTATCACAGTGGAGCAGTCTCTGAATGAACAAAGGAGTCTTGTTCAAGCGATAACGGTAATGATATCAATTAGCTTGAATAAATGGGAGTCTTTCTTATGTATATGCCGCATATATGACCCCTCTGTGAGAATTAATGAATATCACTCTAATATATACGTCAATATCAAAGACGATGTGTCTTTATGCCATATGTGGGTTACTCCTTTCCTGTGCCATATAAATTAAAAACATTGCGTTGTTCCAGTAGTAAACGTGATCATACGCAATATCCTTATGGACGTGGAAAGAATGGTGTCAAAGATGCTAAAAAGCTTCTGGTTTTTAGGTCTTGAAGATTCATGGGAAATGGCAGGACTTGAGGGTATTGTGAGAGGAAATAACTAAAAGATTGCGAGTTTGTCATAGTAGCAGGTGACATCGAACGAAGGCTAGATCATGAAGGTCTCGCAGCATAATCCCGATTTGAGTCTCAAGAAAGCATATAATTGACAGATGCAAATAAATACTGGCAGTTTCTTTAAATGTTCCTGTCAGACTTGTCTTTTACACATTCCTGGGAATCTCTACCATGACTCCAATTACATATTCGTCCATTTTAAACCATTCGTCTGTTACTCATACACCCATCCCCTTCAAAATCCATAATCATGACGACTTTCAGCCTTTCAAATGTTTCATCATGCTTAACTCATGAACCTTGTGTAAAATCTCCTAATGCCTGCGGTCCGATGTACAGCACACCCAGCTCCTACTGATTTCATGCAGGAGGAGAAATCGATATAAATGACATCATATGCTTCTCAAGAAATCTCGAGCAACTATTGCTCCAGCATACAGTCTTTGCGAAGACTATGCTTGCTTTTTATGTCTCTTGGGATCAGTCGAACCTTGCTGGGGTTGTTGGTGTTGCTGCCGTTTCTGACTTCCAGTGCCATTTGGGCGAGTAGTTTGGGAGTTCTGATGCTGCGAATTCTTGTGTTGTTGGTTTCTTGGACCGCATAGCAGATTTTGTTGCTGTCCTTGACGAGGGCCAGAGGGACTGGATGACTGCTCTGGCCGTTTCTGCGGTGTGGTAGCTCCAAAACCGAAAATCGTCTTTTGCTGAGATTGGCCGTAAATACTGGATGACTGCGAGCCTCCTGGATGTATAGTACTCGCTTCGCCGAATTTGGCCGTCGATGTAGTCGGTGTTCCGATCCTCTGTGCCACAACTACTTGCGACCCGTTCTGTTTCGCTCCGCTGCCAAAGCCAAAAACAGGTTTGTTCTCTTGTATCTGTTGACCAAACGAATTCCACTGAGAGGCTGATGGACTTGGCTGCCATTTAGGTGTAGAGGGCTGCTGGTGCTTGCTGTTTTGGTTCGATTCCAGCAGGTTGTTGTAACGAGACCAAAGGCTCTGGTAATTACGGTCCGCCTGTTCTTTGGCCTTTTCCATATCGAGAATCTTTTTGTTGGATTGATCTAGCTCTTCTGAAAGTTCTCGTACATTCTTATCAGCCTCCCGGAGGCGAGTTGATTGCGATGTTACAGCATCTCGAGCTCCTTGCAGATCCTTCTTTGTGTCGGCGAGTTCTTTTTCCACGCCCTTTCGGCCGTCTTGATAGGAAGTCAATTCCTTCTTGACATTCTGGAGCTCCATTGACAGCTGTCGTTCTTGCTGCCGCGATGACACGAGAGCAGCCTCTTTCTCAAGAAGTTCGGCTGAGGGGTCGTCAGCGCGCTTCTTGAAGGCGTCAAACTCGGAAGTAAGTTTCTCAAGCTGAGTCAAAGTCTGCTTTTCTCTTCTATGAGACGACTCAAGGTCCGCTGTATTTTGTTTCAGCTGGTTCGAAAGGGAATGCTCGCGCTGTTGTGACTCTTTAAGCAGCGTGGTTTTTGCTTCCAGAAGATCGGTGAGAAGTTTCGCCTCACGTCGTGAGTTGGCTTGAATCGCTGACTCCGCTTCCTGAAGTCTTGTAGAGAGATCTTTCTCTCGCTGAGAAGGGGTTTCCTCCTGTGGCTGTTCCGCCGACATGACTGTAACTCAGTTGGAGAGGAAAGTCACCTTGACAGAAAAGAAGGAGCGGATGCAGTCGCGTACTGCAGAGATAAAAAGTATCAAACAAATAAGAAAAGGAGAGTGCGTGAGTGCGCCAAGGAGAAACAGATTCTGTTGCTTGGGCCACTGATTAAGTGACGAGGTGAAAGAGGCAGGCCAGTGCCCGGCGGGTGGCAGGCAAACAAAACAACCCAGCGGGGATGAAATGGGAGAACCAGTTCAGTGCTTCAGAAATACAACGATTTTAGTAATGCCTTCCTTACTCTAACCCTCGTAAAACAACCACCGGCAATGAAGCCATGTGTAATGCGCCCACCCAAGTAAAAACATCAGAAAAGATGGATTGGAAGTTCACGAAACCAAGGCAAATCTTCGGCGCTTCCCCGTCGAAGGTGATATACTTCCTAATTAACATTACCTGTAAAATGCAGAAGAAAACAAAGATGATGGTGATAGGGTGGAACCTCCTCGACATGCAAGGCCTTTTAACCACCTCGCATGGCTGTGATGCAGTCTTCGATCTGGGCACAGAGATAGCAGCCATAACTGTTCCTCCAAGAAGCAAATAGCTTTGGATGATGCCTGTCAAGGAATGCCCAACTCGAATCCATCTCCCCGTCACAACAAAGGTAACAAAGCCAGGCTCAAGTACGGTGAGGAGGATAACTAGCAAAATGCCTACCGCCCCGTGGACATTTGCAGCGGCTAGACGCACCGTATTCCAACGATATCGGAGCTGTATGACAAGGCATGCCGCAACAGAAAGACGTGCTGCCTCCGGGAGACTCAGAAGGTTGCAAGTTAAAAGTGCTAGAAGGATGATGAATATGATAGCGTGTTCGAGAGCAGTTTCAACGTGTATCTTGATGAAACTGTCATACGGAGGTTGCTTCGCATCACGCGCTGCTTCAACGTCCTTGGCTGCGTAGAGTTGAGCCAACCTAGCAAGGGCAAAGAACAAAGGTAAGCTGACCCCTGTTGAAGCGAGAACTGTGTTGCGGTCTGTATAGTTCGTGAAAGTGCTGATGATCGAGATCCAAATATATGTCAGGACCGTGCCAAATGTAACATAAAAATGCCCCCATGGATTGGATCGAGAGGCATTGTGCGGGTAAGCGAGCCTGGCGACTAGAGCTCCCGTCAAGCCAATTGCGACGGCAATAAGGCCATGCAGTGACAGTTGATGTGTTTCCCCATTCCTCAAGGGCCGCTCGAGGAAGATTCCGTATAAGAACAAGGTTGATAAAAGCGCAACGCTACAACCGACTGCCAGGAGCGAGTGCGATATAGGCACCTCGAATTGGCAGATGTAAGTGACTTTGTATCGCTCGGGATCGACTTTGATGATTCCAAGTCGTCTCAAGTGTAGAAACGCAGTGTATGAAGAGTAGGATCCAAAGGTCAAGATTCCAAGGGACCCGACCCAGTCAGCAAGGTTATAGGGATCAGTGAGGACGTGAGTAAGGGTGTAAAAAGCGCCTCCAATGCGACAGGAAATCAAGATTAGGGTCGATCCCAAGGAAACATGCCATAGCAACTTCGAAGTTCTGAGATTATGACCGGCCGTTCGTAGGATCGTGACAGATCCTGGTCCGATTTCACCAACTAGTGACGCGAAGTAGATGTAGAAAGGCTTGATTTGGTGTATCGGCGGCGAAAGAATAATGTTGGATGTCGAAACAATACAAAGAATATGGTGTACAAACAGCTCAAGAGAGTAATGGCGTAATTGGGGGAGCTCATTGGACCACACTGCAACCTGCGATACAATGCAGACTTTGCCTGCGGTAGTTAGGGGCTGATTGACTCCCCAAGGCGTAGTTCGCGCGGCTTGAACACAGGCAGGCAGAGAAACAGTAACTCCGAAAGTCATTCGAACAATCGTTATGATAAGAGGACACAGCCTCCGCAATTCATCTTCTCGCTTTAGTCGTTCATGTAGTGTTGGGGTAAACTTGCGAAGGAGGTAGTCAACAATATAGAAGACATGCCAGTACACAACACTGAACATGAGGAATCCAGAAAGGATCACCGGCCCATTGAGGTGTTCCATGGTGTTGATTTTGACGAAGAGAAAAAGACTTTGGAAAGGAATTTCTGAATAATGCGTCTCAACGATAAATGTTTGTTTTTTTGTTACATGTCGTGGCCTTTGTTGATTTAACCTTCGAAACTGAAAAGCCCTTAAACCTTGCACGTCCTTATCACGAAGCCATTGGCTAACGGACCTGGATACGAAATCTACAAATTCCGTGTCCCCTACCAATTTTGAAACTTCTCCTTCTTATTAACCATTTGCAATCATGGCAGACAAAATGACCGAAAAGGTCGAGGAAGCCATGGCGCCTATTGCCGCTGAAGACCAAGGCCAAGAACAACAAGCAGACAAAACAGAACTCAGTCATCTGCACAAGATGAGCATTTTGATTGTTATGAACACAGTTTCTCTGGTTCAAGCGTTTGATGCAACTTGTATCTGCGTTGTCCTTCCTGTAAAACACACCTCGGAGTTGCGAAGTCATCACTAACAGGGATCTAGTCACTCGCAAGAGAACTGAACGCCTCCTTTTCCGAAAGTCTGAGTATGGGCTCAGTGTTCCTGTTGGCGACAGCTATAGCCCAGCCCATCTTTGCCGAAATTGCACATGTCGTTGGGAGAAGACCAGCATATATCGCGGCCCTGGTCATCTTCATCCTTGGAACGATCCTCTGCGGCACTGCAAACTCGAGCATAGTGCTTCTTGCAGGTCGGGCTGTACAAGGAATTGGATCTGGCGGACCTCAGGCGTTGTCAGGTCTGATCCACACTGATATGTTCCCGATCCGTCAGCGCTCGCGATTGATGGCGTATCAGAATATCTCTTGGGCTCTTGGAACTATTGCTGGACCTCTCGTTGGAGGTGCTGTTGTTGAAAACAGAGACTCTCATTGGGTATGTTACTCCTTATCATCAGAGACCACGTTCTTTAACTGATCATTACAGAAATGGATCTTTTGGTGTACCCTTCCGTTCCTTGGAAGTTGCTTGATAGGGGCCTTGTTTCTCCTAGGGTATGACAAAGACCAACGAAACCTGCGATTCATCAAGAATCTCGACTGGGTGGGGATCCTGCTATACATCGTCGCCAGTGTCTGCCTTCTCCTCCCTCTAACTTGGGGTGGCTCACGCTACCCCTGGCGGTCAGCACCGGTTATCGTTCCTCTAATCGTTTCGATCCTCGCCTTCATAGGGCTTGGTTTCTATGAGAAAGGAACAGAAAGGCCTATGTTTCGAAAAAACATGTTCCAGTGTCGATCGACCGTCCTTCAGTTTGCTGGTGCGTTGATTCATGGCATTGTCATGTGGATGGTGCTCTACTACCTTGCGGTCTATTTTCTTGGCATCAAAGGCCAGTCGCCTCTCATGACTGGTGTATGGGCACTTCCAGCTACTATCACTGTTGCTCCTATGGCGGCTGTGGTAGGGTTTGTTGCCTCCCAAACAGGACGATATATGTGCTTCATGCTTGGTGGTTGGGCTCTTCTGGTCATGATTTTCGGAATCATGACAATCCTTGATAAAGATACCCCAACTTCGGCGATCATGATCATTACCTTGTTCGTAGGTATCGCGATGGGCCTACTTATTCCTGCCACGAACATTGGCGTACAAGCCACAGTCAAGAGGGATGATGCTGGACATGCAATCAGCATGATCTATGTCCTTCGAACGATGGGTCAATGCTTAGGAATCGCCATTGGTATCGCTGTCTTCTCTGTTCAACTGGAGAAAGAGCTCGAAAAGTTGGGTGCCGACGCAGCTCAGATCAGCAACACCTTAAAAATGATCAAAGCCTCTGTCGAGCAGGGAAATCTCAACCAACACGAACACATGATGAAGGCTGTGGCGGTAGCGCTGCAACATCTCTGGATGACAGCTAACATCTTGGCCGGTCTAGCCTTGATTCTGTGTCTGTTCGCAAGATGCCCGAAACTTCCAAAGGATTCGGAGGCCCAAGACAGGGAAGAGTCGAGGCTGGAAAGTGGTTTCTGCGATACTGCTATAGGGCGGGTCTGGTATTGTTTCTCAGACAAAATTACTTCGCTTCGGCCCTATCTCCATAAGGCTACAGAAGAACCAAACTTGGGCTCCGATGCTATCATTGCCCCGAAATAGCAATGCGGATGCTCGTCTATTGGCGATGCCCAACATATACCCCTTGCTTTAGCCGCGATATTGACAATGGGAAGAAAGCCAAGGGTCGAGATGAGTCTCGTCGATCATCTAAAGCACACTCCCAAGGATTAAAGCCCGAAGACCACAGCCTTCTCTTAAATACCCATACCCTGTTTTCCCGACGGCGCAACGATGTTGAGTAGATCCAATCACAGAACAAGGTGAAGCTTAAGGAATTCGCCTATTCGTTACCAATGCAAAAATCCCTCCTGTGTTTGGCGGTTTCACGGGTTGACCTCCGACGGCGATTGAGATAGCGATAGCGGGGGCCATGGGTTGAGAGTCCGAGCCTAAGACTGCAGCTCGGTAAACATCATGAGATCAGGGGGGCGGGTTGAAGATTTGGGTTGGGGGCGATGGACAAGCATTTATTGACGCCAGGATAATGGATTTAGGCTAAGGTGGGGGTTGAGATGCGAGTAGGTTTTGATGGTTAATTTGATATGTATTGGAGTTAGATAGTTTTGATGGAAGACGTTTTCAAAACGGTAGAATCAATTGAATACCGGTTGTCTATATCTTCATTGATAGAAGTTGAAAGTTGGGGAGTGGTGTTAAGCCTGGAGAGAAGGAAGCCTAGTGACGGAAGCATTTGAACGTGATCACTACAATTAATACAGTATCATGGGCATCCATGTTCAACTGCAATAGATGCCTAGTTCTAAAAGAAAACGGTCACCGTTTTGTAGCCATTATTAAACCACCGTTTGAATAAAAGCAAAATAAATAATCAAATGGAACGAAATATTATTATTTGTCTGATTAATCACTAGCATCAACTCACGATATCATGGCTGCTTTGACCACCTTCTAGAAGGGGCTTCCCCTGTCTGTCATTTTCAGGGGTCTACCCGGCGCCGGAAGAGGACCCGCGGGGGGCAAGCCTGAGTCGGGAACGTTGGCTTGGCAAAGGGAGAATGAGAAGGTATCAACATGGGATGAATAGACAGACAGGGCTAACGCATGGGGGTCATGGCGCACGTGTGAGTCTGTCTGGTCCCCGGGGGCGCCGTGGCCGTGACAGGAAGCCAAACTATGCTAACAAGGTTGACCGAGATGATTGATATATTTAGTCGTTTCATATCAAGGTCATCTGTTTGCCAAGTGATACTCACTCGACAAAGGAATGTTATAGTGAGGGTGTGACTAGAGATCCTTATTTGACCCCAAGTGAATTGAAGCTTTCCATTAAATATCTCTCACAAGCCATCGTCAAAGCCATTCAACTCTGCCTGGACCATGATCTGACTTGACCTCAACTGACCCTCTCAAGTTTCACAATGCACTAAACTAACCACGGATCTCGTCCCCGTCCAGCCACAATCAGGTCCTGTGATGTGCTCCAGGTTACGGTCCGATGCGTCTGTCCGTTGATCCGCGTTCATTCAAGCGCCTCTTTTTCTTTCATTCATTGCTTAGAGAAAAGGGGAGTGAAGCAAACAACGACTAAACTAGCAAACGTCACGTCCTCCTGTCAAGGCGTTAGGGACAACAAGTCTGTGTTTGTTTCAAAACTCCTCATGCGGAATCGCTCAGAGAGGGGATTGTCAGAAATACAACTCAGCTTGAAAAACTAGAACATGTCCTGTGATGCCTTTGCCAGGGTCCATCCATGATCCAGAGTGGACTGTGGGGTAAGCGGCATTGGTTATCGAATCACTTGTTTGGTGATTGCTTCAAGTCGACAACACATTGTGCCCGCTCAGATATTGGTTGGTTATTGTTCTATTGCAAGCCATACTCTTTAGCACCTTGCGATACAGTACCTGCATACCGTTGGTTGTCCTGTCATGTTTGGAGTGTTAGCATTAGCAAAACACAACTTGTTATGTCTAAAGAAGCTAACATTATTTCCCCGGTGACTTGATTTCAGCTTCCACAAGAGCATTCAACTAACAGTTATCTATCTCATCAAAATATCTCACCACATCCCACGCTCCCATCAACCCCAACACATCCCACCCAGTATGTCACGTCTAAGTATCCCACACATCCGATGTCGCTATGTAAGTAATAACTTGAACGCCTTGTCCGATGTCGCTGAGTGAACTCTCCGTCTTGTAGCCATCGCTTCACATGCCAACAGTAGTTCGCAGGACGCATATGAGTTGCAGCATTGCAACGCATGCCCTGCAGTATGTACTGGCAAGATGATGAAGAATTGCGTGATATCCAACGGTTGAGTAGGACTTCATTGAATACACACCCTGAAATCTCTGCACCCAATCAATATTCCAACATAATCATTATTTGTTGGAATCGCCAATATATCGTCATTCAGATCATATACACCCACAAAACCACGCAGGAGCCAAAGCAAAAAAAAAACCAAATATGCACCCAGGGAATCATTACAGTGTCATACAATTTATTCACATCACTCTTTTCATATGCTTATACCCTCAAGGTTATTAAGAAATTCGTAAGTATTCGTTGAACCATTGTGCTAACCATCCCACCAATCTGACTGGACGTTAACAACAACCAATTATTGATTTAATTCTCACGTCTCATTCGCCTGTTTATTCTTTATTTGGGGCCATTTATTCATCTCAACATAATCATAATCACCAATAATAACCTTCACACCAATTACCGCCATTCACTCCCACCTAAACGCCTCGTAACTCAAAATGTGACACTCCACTACCAAATCTTCAAATCATATCGTCGCTACAGCGAGATACGGACGGGAATAGAATCAGGATGCACACAAAATGGCTGCGTAACCCCCACTCTTCACACGTTTCACATGTCCAAGATTGTGGTCTTGGTTGCGAAACGGTGACAATCCTTTTCTATTGTCGCTATGGTTGCAGATCTTCATAAGTGTAAAAACTGGCGGCTCGTAACCGCTGAGAAAGGTATAGATAGATAACCAGTGGCAATGAGAATTATCGTTCAGCTGATCTGGGGTTACATTCAAGCTGACAGCTAATTTACAGTACTCTCAGAATTCCTCAGTCTGGGACCTCTCAGCTGTGACAAACAACCACCAAGCAAGGTCTATTCTAGGTTTCTTTGTCTTTAGCTGCCGAGCCACCAATTCTCTTGTACTTTCTCGGATCCTTCCGACTCATCATTCTCCTATCCCTCGTTCCCTTTCCACCCTCCCAGAATCCCCTGCCTTTTCTTCCTATGAGGTAGCGACCGCAGAATCTACACGCCTCAACTGCTGAAGAGTAGTTTTGCTCCCGACTACACCAGCCGCAGATGATGCGGCTGGCCCATTCATTGATATGATCTTCTTGACCATCATGGCACTTGTCACAGGGATGAACCCGGCTGCAGCATGAGAAACGGAACCATCGGTAGGACTTTCGGTAGTGCGCGCATGCGCCCTTGTTTGGGAGTTGCTCTCCCGCGTGAAGACCTAGCTTCTCCTGCTTTCGTCTCGGACCTGCGCTGGGCGGAGGGCGCGAACCCGGAGTGATGAAGAGGAATTTGACTTCAGGGATTTTGAAAGTGAAATGGCCATGGCAGTCTCGGCAAACGTTGGTGACAGACGAGCCTCTTACTGAAACCAGACCAGGAGCCGGAGTAGAGCATCTCTCGCAGGTAGGGACAAATGTGCTGGGAAGCATATCTGCCACTTTACACCCAGCGAGGTCAAGGAACCCAGCCCTCGTAGAATGCACATGAACCAGTGTAGGTCGATACTTGACGGCAAACGGTGTCGCACACTTCTTACAGCTCGACGTCTTCTCGACGTCAGGCTTTAGACCTGTGACCTCGTTGACTGTCTTGCATCGCTCGCATTTAACACTGATGCCTAAGATGGAGAGCTGGAGTATTTCAATACCGTGCAACTCAATAGATGGAAACGACAGCATGGTACCACGCTCAGGGGTTTCACCTGACATGGAGACCTGCGGTTCCTTCTCTTCTTTATCTAACACAGCACCACCCTCATCAGCATCATCAGAACTGGAGCTATCTTCAGATTCATCTCCATCAACGTAATTCCATTCAGGAGGTCGTGGGATCACCTGAATATGGCTGTTTTCAGACTTTGACTCTGTTTCTTTTGCATCTTGAGGTTGATCTTCAGGTACTGGCGCTACTGGCTCGACTTTGGGTGCCTGTGCCTGCGCCTGCTTCGCCAGTTTGTGTATATTTTGTGCGAGGTAGTTGAGATGACTCATGAGAGACATCTGTTGTTGCTCAGCTGCCTTTTCGCAGAAGAGGTCCTCCACAGGCTCCGCATCTTCAGGCTCGACATTATTCAGCTGAATACGGAGGTTCTGTAGGGGATAAATGAACGGAATAATCAGGTGGAGGCTTCTGACGGATTGCAGTCCTGGTGGAAGCTCTGATCGCTTTTGCGGTTGTAACGGCAGCGTATACACGACGCCATCTGGAGAACGGCGATACTCAGGCGCCCTCTTCATACGCGCCTCAAGCTGACGAATCTCAAGAGCACGTCGCTCTTTTGCAGCGGCGATTTCGTCTCTTGTGTAAGACGGCTCTGAAACATAGGTAAAGGGCGCCGGTGCAGGTTTTGGCGCAACTGGCTCAGACACCTGCTTGGGCTGTACCGGCTCATTTATCTGAGGTTTTTGTGCCTCCACATGCCTGGTATCCTTAAAAGTCATGAGCTTGACTGTCTCGGTCTTTTGTTCAGACAGAAACTTTTCCAAATTTTTGTCCAACTCTCGTGTGTGAGCGAGCAGAGTAGCCCCAGGCCTCTCCTCCACGAGTCCATCCCATCCTCTCTCAATATTGATACCAAAACCCCTTGGTATGTCCTTGTTCTTCACATGTAGCACCGGCTTCTCATCCGGATATGCCTGTGGAACACGTACATCACACTCCAGAGCAGCCAGCTCAAATGGAAAGTCAGGATCTGAGGGCTTGATCCTGAATAGCAATGAGGTCGCACCGTCTGGAGCGGTAGTCTCCTTTGGCGAATAGCGTCGCCGTAGCTGATCGATCTGATATGTCCTAGTATCCCGGGCCTGCGATTCTGGCACAGGCTTAGGGACGACTCGAGATGACGAGGCTTCAGCCACAGCCTGTTTACGGGTCTGTGGTAAGCCTGGCTTCTTGGTAGAGATCATGACGTTTTTAGAAGTGGGCTGTTGCTGGCTGATTAATGGTGGTATTTTGGTGATGATTGAGCTGAAAATCAGCGAGGTACGCGAAACGAACACGAACTCCGCACAATTAAAGAACGGTGCTGTATAGCCTCAAAATATTGGCTATGATTTGCAGTTGAGAAGTTGATGGGTACAGCGAGACGATATGTTTTTATTGTCCTTTTGTTGACGGAGTGGCGAGCTTCTCCACTGACTCTGGTGTTGATTCCTTACGTGAGCAGGACCATTTTAAACTCGAATTGGAGAGTGACGGTGCATGAGTCACTGTTATTTCCATATGAGGATATTTCAATTGAGATTACCAATTCCCTATTGGATGATTGATTTAATTTCTTATAATTGACTCATACTTTATAGCATTTGGCTATATAATTCGTGATGACTCAGACTTGGAAGAGTTGATGCAGTATCACCAGTTGAACTCAGCCATAGCACCTAATTGTAGCCATGCACAGGTAAGAATGTCAAGAAATCCAATTAAATAATCCAATCCAACACTAGGCTTTATTATCAGCTTTCCAATATCTTATTGGCTCAAAAAATATATACATAATTTCCAAGAGTTCAAGACGGTTATCCCATACCAGTCCCTTGTGGCACCGTTTGAGAACAAAGAAAGTAAACGGAAGCACACACACTAATTAATTTCAAGCTCATTCAAGATCTTGCAAACAAAGCCAGCACGCGTCTCTTCAGGGGAAACCCCGCCAAGTCTTGCTATGTCGACCCTTGGCATATGAACTTTGGCCTGTCAATGTCAAAGCCAGCCACTTGTGCTACAGTAAATGTTGGGCCCGTTCGGCTGCACAAAGCGGTTCACGAGGACGACATTCACATAAGCCGGGGCAATGCTTGTTTGACTCGACGTGAGTGACTGTACGAGCTCCTGCTGTTACTTCTGCCGCCGTCTTACACGGGAGAAAAGCAAACTATCGCCTGCAGTCCCTCCCCAAGATCATCCACACATCGACGATCGCTTGGTTTTCTTGCTTACACGGAGAACGACTCGATATGCATGAAGCCGCCCGGAAGGCCCTCCGTTTGGGCATTTATTTCTCGTGAGAATATGGGGCAATATCATTGGAGCAATGCCTAAAAGCTCACATTATGAATGAGAAATGAGAGAAGATATATTTACATGCCAATTTGGGACAAGTCACGAGGGTTCCGCCTCACGGGGCTGTGGCTGACTGATCGACGTCGGTGAACGATATCAATAAGCAAGCATAGTCCCTAGACAATAGTACTCGGAAGTCATCAGCAGGGTTTTAGGCTAAAGTCATGTATGTTGCAATCCGTGGTGGCTGAGATCTATCACAAGTCTATTAGTGACAGAACTCGGCCATGCACGAATCGATTCATGAGTAGGGGTTTTCATGCTGCCCGATCATCTCGAGATGAGCCGTTGTGAGAGCCTGAAAACAAATCATAAGATGAAGGAATCAGGCAGTGAATGTGATAAATACGCCTATATCACAATACGAGGCGGTGATGTCGTGGCACCAAAAGAAAGGCCATCAATCAAACTTGATTTTGATCTGGTGAGCACCCGATAGAGAACGTGGCTATTTGACCCCAACAAAGAAGCAGTAGAAAAGGGAAAAAAGAAATGAGGGATCACTAGATTCATCAATTGACATTGACACTTGACAGCCGTGCATTGATAGGATCTGGCTTGGTCATTACGTCGCATTGCATGTAGGACAAAGCAAGCCATTATGATAATAGCAGTTCAATACTTGGTCAATGTATCCGTCATGTAATGCAATGTCATTGAGAGGTTCCTTTTTCCTTCCTCAAAAACGGCTCGTCGCATATGGGGACACTGTTTGTTAACCCGTGATAGGCAAACAGTAGGGCCAGAGAGTGCGACAAGCGGGTTGAAACATAGGAATGGATGTCCTTGTTGCTGCTTTTTTGGTGTTGTGGTTTGAAGAGTCGGTAGAGCTTATGGTGGGTCTGTAAGCCCGGGGAAGCAAGAGACATCCATCTTCATTTGTTATACGTGGGGTTTGGGGTGTCAATTGACAGCCTCCTCTTTATTCTTAGAGATGGTGGGAGGGAGTGTGCATCTTCAGGGTGGAAATGGGTGCTGAGAGACGTGTGTGCTGTTGTGCGCTGTCATTGAGAGCAGATGACCGGCAAGGCCTGTTACAGCGGCCACAGTGGGCGGTGAGGCCCGGGAACCCGGTGTTATGTGGTGTTATGCTGGACAGAGGTTAGGGCAGAATATTGTACCTTTTTAATTATTTGTTTCATGGATTTTTAAATGAAAGAAAATTATTCATTGGCTATTTTTTCAATTATTTTAGCTTCAACGGCAGTCGATACGGTTCAAACGGTAGATCTAGTTATGCCAACCGCCCATCACCCCAACTTGGCAGCTCATTTTCTATCTTTACTATCAAGATCCATGAGCTCAACAGAGCAGTTGTAATGAATTTGGATAGAGCAAACATCTTATTGATTTTTGAAACCAGTCTTTGAATAATCTCCTCGGTAGCGGGTTATGCTGATTAATCCTTTCATTTATCTTCATCGTTCACCGTCTTCAATTGTTGATTCCCCACGCTCACTTATCATGCACACCATCTGGCTCGCATTAACCTCACAGCAAGCAACGCAACAACAAGCCCTCAACTGACTCACATGCACCCCTCAGTGGCAGTGGTGCCCCATTCAGCTTTTAATCTCACTGCGGGCATAAGCACCCTCGAATTCAGAACATCGGTGAAGGCACTTTGGGGGGACACAATTCACACTGACGGGCCGTTTCCCTTTCCTGCAAAGTCACGATAATGGAGCGCCGCGAACTAGATGACGAAATGAAATAACTTTGCAATGCTACCCAGTAGGTGCCATAAGCTGTGGAATTGCGGCTGGGGTGGTAGTGGGTAATGCCTCGCCGCCGTGAGGCTGCCTGCTGAGGCGCTGGTGGTGACGCACAAAGACAGGACAACTTCATAGTCTATTCACATGTCTTGACAAAATTCTGGAACATAATCAGACTATGTCTCAGCCTTAGATCTGAGCGTTTGTTTACACTCGCTTAGAAAATCTAGCAAAATCAAATAGAATAAAGTCACTTCCTTTTGCGTGACCAATTTTAGGTCACGCTTCTCATATTCGCAGCAGCACCATGCCATGACCCCAATCATCTGCCTCAATTGATCAAGTCAGGGTCTGAGTACACTGTTGTCTCACACGCCTTTCGATCATGAGAAATCCCTCCAGCTGTCAATATCGAGATAGCATCATGTGGTTCTTTGAGGTATAAACAACACATACGATAATCCTACAACTGCTATGTGTCCATGTGAATAACCTCATCTCGTGAAGGCTAACGTCACCTCGGCTACGATGCCTTGATTCCTTGTGCCGATCCCTTTGTCCGTCCGTGTTGAAAACTTCATCTGCCGAGGCCGCTAAAAGCAGGGCTTCTCTCAGGGTTGTTCTTGGGGTCTTGTTCTTACAAGTTGATGGTATTTAGATAGCGTAAGGTACCTTAGGTAGGTAATCGTCATAGCTTATGGTGAATAAGATGAGGCCGCTCCTCCTAATTGATTTTAACTATTATCTCCTGAATAAGCCAACAATTTAACCACTGGGCATCAGAAACACTCCATATCGTTCATTTCATCTCATATGGCCTTCCTAATTGGCTGTCGTATACATCGCTTTCCTGAGCTCGGATTACTCGCATTCCATGCACCAGGCCACGCAACTGGGGTTGTTTAACAACC
Source organism: Fusarium burgessii (assembly GCA_002980515.1). Lineage (NCBI taxonomy): Eukaryota > Fungi > Ascomycota > Sordariomycetes > Hypocreales > Nectriaceae > Fusarium > Fusarium burgessii. The sequence continues at coordinate 28,290 of PVQA01000495.1, read as the reverse complement.
AACCAGAGACTTTTCTGACACTAGGATAAGCATCCAAAATCTCTAGCGATGATATCTTCATCCCTTGTCGACGTATTCCTCGCTTTCAGAAACAACGAAATGCGTGGCCTCGGAATTATGAAATGTATATAGATATGAGTCTGTAACAAGATGAAGGATGATCATAACAGAGTAAGGCGATAGTCTACACGAATTATAAACCTTTTTGTCCTAATTTACTCGAAAAACTGAAATTAAAAATGGCAGATCAAGAGTCTATCTGGATGTATGATCCGTCTTTCCCACTGGCTGTGGTTGGCGCTGTTGTGTATAGCCTCATCTTCCTCGTCATTGCATATCTCACCCTCATCAAGTACCGAGCTTGGTACTTCATTGTTGTCGTTATAGGATCGGCTATTGAAGTTGCTGCTTATAATCTCAGAATTCATTCTATTCAAAATCAGTCTGAGATAGTAAGTAGACAACTCCTAATCAATTTCTCGTCGTATCTAACAAACACTACAGACGCCTTTCGTCTTGACGCTGACTTACACGGTCCTCGCCCCTGTTCTTATTGCAGCTGGGAATTACCTTCTTATCAGCCGTCTGATCGTTGCTGTCCTCCCTCCTTCCCATCACCGTATCCTCAAGATTCCAGGTCATCGTCTTACACCAATATTTGTTGCATGCGATGTGGTTGCTTTTCTCATTCAGGGTAGCGGCTCTGGCATCGCAAGTTCGGATAACTGGCAAGGAGAGATGGAGAGAATTGGAGTAAAGGTTCTCATAGTTGGATTGGTATTCCAACTTGTCGCCTTCTCACTCTTTCTGTGTGTTTTCCGACGCTTTCATGTTCTTGCGGTTCGTATGGCTGTCGATAACGCGCCCAACGGTTGGCAGAAAGTTGTGCTTGCAGTTTACATCTCGAGTATTTTGATCATGGTAAGTTAGCGGTCCATTCCTTAGATCAGCAAATGTTAACACTGTAGGTCCGTTGCATCTTTCGTGTCATTGAGTTTGCTGGAGGGAGAAACGCATATGCATTTAGCCACGAGTGGCTCTTCTGGGTTTTCGAAAGCTTGCCCATGGTTGGTGCCATCGGGATCTTTTGTTTCTACCATCCAAGTCGATATCTTGGAAGAAATGGCGACTGTTCTATGTATGTTGCTGCTGAAGATACTGTCGAGCTCGCTGAGGGACGCAAATAGCCTTCCCATCAACGGTCAGTAGATCAAGGAGTCTAAGGGGATACAGAAGGTTTGCCGGTAAAGGATGCTTTTTCTCGGTCATGTTGACTTACAAGGCGAGTTCGTATAAGTTCAGAGGGTAAAAAGAGAGGATAGAATGGCATGGTTTGGTAATATTAGTCCCCTTTTTTTTTTTTTTTTAGAAATATGGATTCGGCGCATAGTGTTTATGGACTCCAAAGCTACCTTACAGGTAAAGAAAGTGTCTCTCCATCTTGTAAAACTGCTCTACCATTACTTAATAAGAACGGTTTCCAAACTTGGTCCTCGTCATCAAAAGAGTAATTGAGGTTATTGATGAACTTCAGGGGCCACTCGCCATATTCATAATACTCAACAGGAAGCTTCTGGAGAATTTGCTGTACCCAGATCTTGGACATGGCTTTTCTACAGTGGTAACCTTTCTTACCTAATTCAGACCTTTTGTCTCCTTCGACGGCTTTCCGGCTCATAACAAACTCAAGAACGAGCATATGTAATATGACAAGCCGCGAAGAGAAATTCGTGGGGTCGATGAATGTCGCAAAGTCATTGCTGCTGAGGCTGCCGAGCCCATCATACAAGAAGGCAAGTTCATGGTAGCCTAGGAATCAGTAAGGTTGTAACTGAAATACGAAGGGAGACAAACTTTCTGCAGGGTTTGTAGATGCTAGGGTTGCAATTCTTTGCATATTTGCCAAATGCTGAAGCTCACCAACGCTGTGGCAGAGCGGACCAAGCTTTTGTATACTCTGACAGAATCCTTCGGCGATAACTTTGTCCAGATAATGGTTCTTTTCATGGCCGTCTTGTATAAGAGTCTTAAGTCTCTCGAGATAACTCAGTCGCCCGAACGTCTTGAAGATGCTGTTATCCAGATCAACATAAGGTTGTGTGCCAACGAGCCAACCTGACAAAGTGAGTAAACGGTAAATAATGGAAATTTTACTCGGATAAACTCACAACCTCGAACCATCGTGAGAAAGTCTATGAGGCCCTCGTTCATATAAGCAGATTGAAAAGTTAAGTTGAGCATCGTTCCAAAAGCTGCCTCGGCGTCTCGATTGCTCAGCTCAGGCTTTGCAAGATGCTTATTCAAGGCACTGATTGCAATAACTCTATGCTTTAGAGCCGCTTTCTCATACCCAGAAGGTGTCAATAAACCTAGGTGAGATGCGCCAAGTCCAAGCATAGAATGCAGTAAGAAGTCATACTTTTACGTATTAGTCGAATAACCGATAATCATGGCATTCGGCTTACTTCGTGTGAAAGTTGTGAAGCTTCCTGCCAAACAGTGGACCCATCTATGGGCAGAGGAGGATATGCTTCAAAGAGGAAATGTCGGAAGAAATTCAAATCATTGTGATCGAACATAACCGGGTCAGTTCGTAGTGGCCGTGAGATGACAACCGCTGAATTTTGCCCACCATGTTTGGGCTTATTCAGGTATTCGCACTCCAGGCCTAACCGTTCACAAGCCTTGCATTCTGGTGTGGTCAAGTCGCATTTTACTCTTCTCCGTTTGCAACTAGAGCAACCTGCTCGAGATTTGGTGTGGCCTTTTCTAGGAATAGGACGTCTCTTTGTGACGATAGTGGAAGTATCGAAATTAGATGAGGATCCTGATGATGCGGATGCCGCAGTCTCGGAGGCCTGCATTGGAGTCTTAATAAGGTTTGATGATATGTATTGAATTTGGTTGAGATTCATTAATGGATCACACTCAAGGTTCAGCATGTTTCGATATTTGAACGTAAGCCAAGGGAGCTGAGTTCCTCCGATCCCTGTCAGACATCAGATTGAGGCATCCAATCATAATGTTCAACAAAAAGTTCAACTTTTTCACAACGTACAACGCCATTTTCGAGGAATATACAGTACTTTTGATTATACATATATGGATATCATCTACCTGCATAACCAATCCTCAGTCATGATGAGATTGACAAGCATGTATACATTCATTGCTCATCTATTTTCATCTAAAAGTCGTTGTCATCCGCTCCTGACACGATAACATTGTTAACCTTGAGAACCATACGACATAATTGTGTGGCGAGCTGGAGCTGCTGCTTTTTGCCGATAAGAGGGTCGATAACAAAGGCGTCCTTCATGTTGTTGTCTCCGCGTCCCATGCAGTCGACACCAAGCTTTCCTCGGCCCTCAGGACCAGCCTTGACCTGCTGACTCTTAACCTCTGCAAGGGTAGCGATAGGGTTAAGACCGCTGTTCTCGGCCAAAGTCATAGGGACAGTGTCGAGGGCCTCAGAGAAAGCACGCATAGCGTACTGCTCAAGGCCTGGTGTCTTGACGGCCTCATCCTCAACAGCCAGAGAGCAAGCAATCTCAGCAGCGCCACCACCGTAAACGACGCGGTTGTCACGGACCAGGTTTCGCACCACGCAAAGAGCATCGTGCAGCGATCGCTTAGCCTCATCGATGATCTAAGTGTGTTAGCATCATTCTCATTCTCGGAAATAGATCAGACTCACCATCTTGTTGCTACCTCGAACAAAGACTGTAACAGCTCGGGTGTTAGCACACTCCTCAATGACAAGCATCTTCTCCCGTGTTGTGCCGAAAGTCATCTCCCGGACGACGCCAGCAGTACCCAGCTTCTCGGCGGTCAGATCCTCAAATCTGGGCACGATTCGGCCGTTGGTAGCGATAGCAATCAACTCGATCTCGGGACCTCCGACCCATCGGACTGCTGGTAGCTCGTTCTGAAGGAGGAGATGGTTGGCCTCATCATCGAAACCCCACTGGCAAATAGCCAGGTTAGCACCTGTGTCTTTGATCTGCTGGATCATCTCAATAAACTTCTCCTTCTCGTAGTTTTGCAGCTTCTTGAATTCCTCAACGCTAGTAATATCGAGATGGTGCTTGGTCTTGGGCTTCGGGGGCTCGAAGGCGCATGTGAGAATGGCAATCTTAGCGTCTCGAACTTCTGAAGGCATTTGAGGGTGAGAAAAGTCCTTGTCAACAATGACACCCTTAACAAGGAGAGTATCCTCAAGAGCTCCTCCGACCTTTCCATCGACCTTGATCAACTCGAAATCGACATCCTTTCGTTCAAGATCGGCAACGGAGAGGACGGCATCAACGGCGATGTTGGCAAACTGATCATGAGATTTGGACACAATCTTGCTACCCAGACTTGTGCGGGCGACCTTTACAAGATTGGAAGTCTCCTCGCGGGAGAACTCGATGGTGTCTGAAATCTTGTCAAGCTCAGCAACAGCGATATCGCAAGCTTGATCGTAGCCGTCGGCAATTCGAATAGGGTGGATTCCCTTGTCGATAAGATCGGCAGCCTGCTCCAATAGAGCACCAGCGAGGACAACAACACCGGTGGTACCGTCACCAATCTCATCGTCTTGGGACTTGGAAAGCTCTACTAGTAGCTTAGCAACATGGTTTGTAATCTCCATTTGCTGTAGAATTGTAGCCCCATCGTTCGTCACAGTGATATCTCCATCGGGAGAGATGAGAATCTTATCGAGTCCACGGGGTCCAAGAGAGGACTTGACGATGTTCGCGACCGTTCGGGCGGCGAGGATATGGGACTTGACGGCTTCGTTGCCAAACTGGCGCTTCTTCTTCCCCTGGCTAGTTGAAGTTAGGAGGTGTAAAAATAACGGTGTGGCTGCAATAGTGATGAACTTACTCTCTGACGACAATGAAAGGTCGGCCTTGCTCATCCTTCATTACCGCCGCTGTTATTGTTAGCTGAAAATCATCACTATGGTGAGTCGTCGCAAATACCATTCGACACATCCAAATCTGTCCCCTCGTTAGCTACCCCTCGCCCCTCATCAACAAAACTGTGTAGGACTCACTCAATGAATCCATTTTGACTGTGACTTGTCCACCCGTGGGGAGCTGTATCCGCTAGAGTAAAGGCGTTTACGGCGATGTCGAAAAAATCCCACAAAATATGGTGGCAGCCCGGAGCTTCTATCGTTTTCTTGATCGAACTCCTACCTCAATTTTTTGAAGATTTGGGTGCCTTGCACATCGATGCGCGGCGCGGGGAAACAAGATAGTCCGAAATTAGGGGCTTGGGCTTAGCGGTAGGTATTTGACCCCGCCACGACTCAGTACTGACCTTAGGCTACAGCAATTCAGCGAGTGACTTCATCATGAACCCCACTATCAGCTTGTGCCCCGCCAATCGTCTATTCATCATTAAACACTCGTAACTTCCATACCTTAAGGTTAAAGCTTGGAAACCAACTTCCCAGAGCATATTTCGAAAGCTTCACCTGCGCGTGTCGTGTTTTAAGATAAAAACTTTCTTCTTAACTGCCTATAAAAACTCCTATTCTCCTTTATTCTCGTTCTTCAGACACTTTCCTTTTCAATATCCTCCGATATTTGCAACCGCATCTTCTACCGAAACCATCCTCTGCCATACTGGGCCAGCTGAACAAGATGTCGCGACATCGAATCGTTCACACTTTCGATACAAACGAAATCGTTTCCGAATTTGACGGAGATGACTACGAAGAGGATGAGGGAGACGAGCTCAGTCCAGAGGATCGCCAGGCCATGGATGATGGAACTGCAGAGGTCCGTCGGGTCCTGGGCACTGAAGCCAATAAGGTCACAAAAGCGCAAATCGAGGAAGCTCTGTGGCATTATTACTACGATATCGATAAATCAGTCACATACTTGATGAAGACATTCATTGCTCCGGCTCCTAAAGTAGCAAAGAAAGCGCCAGAAGGTATGTCAGTCTCTTTTTCTGCCTCACAACGCCTTTTTGGGACTGGAGCAGGCCACGGACATCTGTCAAACGGGCACAGCTCCATCATGGACCTTCCGCCAGCTTTGGAAGTTCCGACATGGCATTTTGACGACATGCCATGGTTGAGTATACCTACAGAACGCCAGGCTGTTCTCATTGAGCCAGAGCGTCCTTGTGGAGGCTTATTGGGAGGAGGTGAGGGTGGTCCCAAGATGTCAAAACTCCAAGCACTTGCGGCCGCTAGGAAGAAGAAGACCGAAGAGAAGAAGGGGCTGGAAAGAGCGGGAAAGGGAATGGAAAGACTTTCCATCAATGAGTCACAAAAAGAGAACCAGCCAATCTTGGGTCGGGCTCGCCAGAATCCTGAATTTACACTACAAGTTAAATCGCCACTCAAAGAGGAGCCGACAGAGCTTGAGACTGTCACCGACAACCATCAACAGGGAGACATCAAATCTACCCCCAAGGGGTGGTTTGTTGACGAGGACCTTCCAGTGATTATGCCTCGAGCTACCCCATCCGCCTTTGCTCGGACGCTCTTTGGATCTGCTCCGGCCAAACCCCCAAGTCCCGACGAAGTTTTCGCCATGCCATATACATCCTCTCCCATTTTTGTTGCGGAAGCTTTCGCCGAACCCAGTCCCGATGACGTGGTGCTCGCTGCCCAGGCGAAAGGTTCGCATTTTGCAAGGACGAAATAATGGGCTAATCTAATTCCATTCAGCCGGGAAAAAGCAAGTGGTTAAGACCCCTAAAAAGGCACAAAAGGAGAAAGACAAGGACGTTTCTGAAGCTGAAAAAGACGTTGCCGGGCTGAAGATTGTCGAGGCGCCACCCCCTAAAAGCAAGGGACTCGATGTTCTTAAGGAATTTGAAAATAGTTCCAACAAGAGAAGTATCAGTTTTGTTGTAGTCGGTAAGTTGATTTCTCTCCTCGGTGTGCTTCGCTGATCGTGTAGGACATGTTGATGCTGGCAAGAGTACACTGATGGGTCGTTTGTTGCTGGAGCTCAAATTCGTGGAGAAGCATACTATTGATCGGTATCGAAAGCAGGCTGAAAAGTCTGGTAAGCAGTCCTTTGCTCTGGCATGGGTAATGGACCAAAGAAGTGAGGAGCGAGAACGAGGTGTCACTATCGACGTTGCAACAAACCATTTTGAGACGGAGAAGACCAGCTTCACTATTCTTGATGCACCAGGCCACAGGGACTTTGTACCCAATATGATTGCAGGTGCCAGTCAAGCTGACTTTGCTATCTTGGTTATCGATGCAAACACAGGAGCATACGAGAAAGGACTCAAGGGACAGACTCGAGAACACGTGTTGCTTTTGCGAAGTCTGGGTGTTCAGAGACTCGTCATTGCTGTGAATAAACTGGACATGGTTGGATGGTCACAGGAGCGTTTCGACGAAATTGCCCAGCAGGTCAATGGGTTCCTCGCTGGTCTTGGCTTCCAGCCCAAAAATATTGACTTCATCCCTATATCTGGTCTCAATGGCGACAACCTTGTCCGTCGGACAGAAGACACAGCAGCATCTTGGTATACCGGCCCTACTCTGATTGAGGCTCTCGAAAACTCAGAGCCATCAACAACACGCGCTCTCAAGAAGCCGTTCCGAATGTCTATTTCTGAGGTTTTCAGATCACAGTTAGGCACAACAACTATTGCTGGGCGAGTTGACTCTGGCTCTGTTCAGATCGGCGATGCTCTATTAGTTCAGCCTAGTGGAGAAGAAGCTTATGTCAAGTCAATAATGGTGGATTCAGATATGCAAGATTGGGCTGTTGCTGGGCAAAGTGTCAGTGTTGCTCTGACCAACATTGACCCTATTCACATCCGAGTTGGCGACATGCTCTGTCATACTAAGGACCCTATCAACTGTGGTGATACTTTCACCCTGAAAGCTATGGCGTTTGAGCATCTCATGCCCATGCCTGTGGACCTCCATCGTGGACGGCTGCATTCTGCTGGACAGATTGTTTCAATCACAGCTACCTTGGACAAGGCCAGTGGAGTTATCGTCAAGAAGAAGCCTAGAGTTGTGCAGCCTGGTGGTGTCGCGCGAGTAGTCATCAAGCTCGCGGCAAAGGTTCCGCTTGAACCAGGGCAAAGAGTTGTGATCCGAAGTGGAGGTGAAACTGTCGCTGCTGGATTATTAGAATAGCATAATGAACCAAATAAAGTTCGCGAAACGATGCCCCGATTATGTATATTGTGCGTTGGCCATGAACACACTATGTACTCCAGTACTTCCCTAGGCAATCTCGCATGTGCTCAGCAAGAACAGCGCGATCTTTTGATCCCCATTTGTGATCTACCACAGCCTGAGTTGCGTCCTATTTTTTGATTAAAATTGATGAAGATTGTTCCAGTCGTGGTATAAACAATTACAATTCAGGCGAATGAACAGAAGTCCACATTACGAGCTCTGACGGTCTTTGCACGCAAACAGAAGCAGGTTTCGAATTCAACATACGTCATATACGGTGAAAGGTGCAGGATAATTGTATACAGATTAAAAGTTCAGCTCGTATGGAGGCCAAGTAGGTTTCCGAGTGCCAAGAAAAGATGCTGCAGGGAACTTTGAAGTGTCAGTCACATTTTAAGAATCGACGGAAGGGGAGTTTATATGGGGACTAGAGTTCACGATATGTCATAATGCTGTACAAGAGCTTGAGAAACCTTGTTAAATACTACGTACAGAACTACTGAGCTAAACTTGCGTGCGTCATGCATAACTCGTCATATATCACTAATCATACAATAGGTATAAATCATTGCCCGACAACTAGCAAAAGCCTTAGTCCAAAAGTCCCTTCTTACCGTCACCGTCAGCATCCTTCATGGGGTTGAGACGGTCAATCAGAGAAGGCTTCTTGCCAGTCTGCATATCAACGCCGGAGTCACCTCGGGCCTATGAATGTTAGCTTGATTTAACGTATGAATGTTGAGAATAGGCACTTACGTGTTGACCCTTCAGAGGGTCGTTGTGAAGAGATCCAGTCTTGACCTGGTCATACTCGCTTGTGTGCGGCTTGTTAAGCCCAGCAGTGTTAGAACCTAGCGTGCCTATATTACCAGTGCTACCCATGGACTCCACGCCAGAGCCAGCACCGGCAGTTCCGGGGATACCAGAGCCAGATTGGAGACCAGCGTTATTGCCGACACCTCGGTTGCCCTCAAGCGTGGAGGGAGCAGCAGCAACACCCTCACGGCTCTGGTGATGGGAATGAGCGGCGCCAGCAGCAGCGACAGCGGCACCAGTTCCAACACCAGTTCCAGTTGAGCTACCAAGACCACGGTGCTTAGTCTTGGAAGAATTGCCCAAACCGCGGGACTCCTCGTCACTAGAGCTCATGGAGCTACTGCTGGAGGCAGATCCGCGACGCTCCTTGTGTCCAATACCGTGACGGTGCTTGCGAGTAGCTGCAGCAGCTCCGGCACCACCAGCAGCTCCGGCGGCAAGGCCTTCAGTGTTGCGGCCCATACCATGGCCCTCACGGGCAGAAAGGCCCTGGTTCTCACCGTAGTTGTCACCATGACCGTGGAGATGCATGCTCTTATCGCCCTCCAGCTGTTCACCCTGGAGCTCTCGTCGGTATGGCTTAGGGCATCCCTCAAACTCAGTAAGCTTCTGAGCTGCTCGCTCCTTGAGACCACCACGCTCTTGAGTGAACTCCTCTAGGGTCTTAGCAGGGAGTATAGAAGTACCATGATGAACGGCCTTAGCGTGGTGGGTTTCGTGAATCGGGATGGTGGTGTGCACGACATGAGGTTGGATAGTCTCTTTGTTAATGACAGGCTGGACGTGTTCCTTTATATGGTGATGAACTATTTCTTTGTTAGTAACTAAACCTCAAATCAGAGAGCGGAAAAACCTACCCCTTTCACCAGTGACAACGGGAGCAGTCTCGGTGGAGTGGGTAGTACTGTGTGTCTCAGTAGTATCCCTGTACTTAGCAGCTTCCCGGTCAAGAGTAGCCCGAGTGTCTTGCTCATTGCCATGATGGAAGGTCTTGTGCTCCACAGGCATAAGGTTGTGATGATGCTGCTCGGGGCTGAGACTGTTAGTAGCTACAAACAGAGTAGGACCGGAAGATCACTTACAGGGTCTCCTTGTGGGTAATGGGCTGGACGGTTGTGTGGTGATGCTCCTGGTGAACCTCCTTGTCGAGGGCAGTGGTTACGCTCTCGTGCTGGTGAGGCTTGACATGCTCCTGAGTAACATGGGGCTTGACGTCTTCCTCAACAGTGGTTCTGTGCTTTCCGTCGTTGGAAAGGAAGCTAGAAACGGCCTGCTTGGCTTTCTCCATTGTGGTTGATTAAGTGTGTGGAAATCAGGGGTATCTGTTGATTGATGTTTGTTTCGCCGAGGCTTGGATGATGATGAGGATGAAAATGTTTAAAATGCTGAGGTACGCATAAACTTATATACTTGAAGACGCTTTACATCGTCCTGTTGTCCGAAATGTCCGCCGCATCATCATGGGCAGTATCATGGACGTCATCTCATGGAGCTTCAGCCAACGGTGAGTTCCAATGTGAGCTCCTAGCTATCGAGATGGTGGAGGTCCACATCGAAATGGTAATGATGATGACCTCAAGCCCTCCATGTCATCCCGCGATCTTCATTCGGTGCGTGTCTTATTCCCCACGCCTACGTCCACGTCAACGGGAGAGCCAGTTCTAGAGTCAGTGTGACCTGACACCTGCACCGCGACAACAGCTGAAAGAAGCCTTCATCGACGTCATGATCGAGGGGCAATCTGAGGAACAAGTGCTCCGCTGGAGCACATAAGGGCGGAGCTCAATGCATGTCTCGCCAATCCGAGATGGCGTGTTGAGCCTCAACTGGGAAGAGCAGTTGGTCCGCAACCGGAAACCATTGACGGGACGAAATTGGGGATAACCTCGTCCAATTTCTCCGAAAATCATAGGAGGGGTGAGATAACAGGAAATGATGAGCAGGTTCTGCCAAGCAGAGCTGAGACAAGATTGTAGATTGGCATAGTTAAGCTCTCGCTAGCGCGTTGTAGCTCCGATGGAGGGCGTCATCGAGCGTCCGCAAACTTCCACAAATCCTGTCCGTCGATCCCGGGGATGGGACCACGATCTCGACCGACTTCGCGATTCGGTCAATGGCGAAGACAGTGATGTAAAGATGCGGTAACTATCATATTTTCTGGCCTCAATGATGAAATGTAATGTCTCGAAATCGAATCAGATCACAGCAGTCCACTTCAGTCAGAGAGCATAGAGACCCCGCGTGCAAATAATTCGTACTGTTACCAATACACTTCAAATTCTTCCATCTTTTTCTTGCTTCTGTCACTTTTATTCCTCGTTCCTTTGTTGTTGGGCAATTCCAACTAACACGCCAGCCTCATGGCAGGCCGTCTCAAGAATGCCATCAAGAAGAGAGCATCACGACTTTTCCACAGAAATGATGCCAAACCCAACTCTGAGAATCCAGAATCACCCTCGTCAAGCAATAGGAATAGCCTGGGTTCTGCAAACAAGGGTTCTCAGCCACGACATCGGAAATCTTTGAGTCTCTTGAGCAAAACTTCGAAGACTGAGCGGCGTAACAGCCCCAAGATTTCACAGGCACATCCTACAGCTGGGGCCCAGAACACAAGCGACTTCCTAGCTCATCCGGCAATTGAACCGTTGAAAACAGGTCCGACGCCTAGAACGCCTAGATTAGAACGACCGCGCCCCAGTCTAGAGCCGGAAGATGCCGCTTGTTTGTATGGTAATGGAATTGTCGAAGATGCATCTCGTCCAGCATCCCAGCGGTTTTCGATAGAGCCAGGATTACCCAAGGATACTGCATACCAGACAGCGAGATCAGGACACTTAGAAGATACAAATAACCTTGAAACGGAGTTGTCTCAGCTGGCCGTTTCTCCCAATGAATCAGGACTTCCTGAAATAGACATCGATCCTTTGACCCCGTTTGACCTTGCTGAAGAAGTCGACCCTTCTCAGGCAAGACTTTCACGGTTGGTAATTGGTCAGGAAGGGCCTGAGCACAATATAAAACCCTTATCCCAAGAGTCAGACGTCAACCTTGAGTCAAATTCGAGTCAGGAGATCAGCATTGATCGTAACCTGAAGGCCATCCATCCTAGGGATGCTGAGTTTGAGCGTATCAACGAGGAAATCCGTGCTGGTACAAATGGCGAGGCCAATTTTCACCTGCAGAACAGCCTTGACTTCGACAGAACAGTTCACAACCAAGAGCCTGTTGTGCATGAGCATATTAGACCTCACGTGCACACTATCTACGAACCAAAACGTACACGATCGATCCACCACCATGAACATCTAACTTTGATCCAGCCGATCAAAGACCCGAATCCAACGATTCTTCCAGAACAACACTGGCTTCAAGACGACAAGACTGGGGAAATCTATAGAATTCCTGATGAACTGGGAAGGGAGTTGATGTGAAATGTATTTAATATTGCATCTGTTTATTTCTTTGACGTTTGGGAAGCACAAGCAAGGAGTATCAAGAGTTTTACAATGTATTGGGTAGTTAGCATAATATGTAATTCCAGTCGTGAGTGTTACTGCTATTATGAAGACATATCATTGAATTTCACCGGGCTCTATTTTAGGTAAACATCCACAGATATAATAAGTTTAACCTAGATTTATATAAGCCAATTTAGAGTATATTGCCATAAGAGTCTCGGAAATATAGACTCTTTTTAGAAAAAGGACATTGGAGAATGCTAGAATTCCATGGGATTATCGTGTTATTTCTAACGGTGGTTCATGTGCTGGTCTAGTGGCATGGTGGGGTAGCTTATGATCACCCAATCATGGCTCAAGGAATCTTCAGTTTGGGATAAAGTTCAACGTGGCCTACTTATGCACAACCACTCATGGTCCTTCATTGACGCGGATAACCATAATCTAGGTATCAATAGCTTAAAAATGGTGACTTTGCGGATAATTAACGATATTAAGGGATATGAGGTCTGCTGTCGCACTCACCCGAAAGGATACCTTCGGAGCCTTTGCTACCGAAGACCCACAGGTTCCTGTAGGAATATCCTCGAAGTTGATCGAAGAAGCCAAGTCTCCTGTTCTTTGGAGTGAATGAAGACAGGAGGCATCTCAAGCTACCAAGCTACAGGAGGTCAGATAACTAATAATCCTAAGCGACAAGAATACTTAGGTAAACTTAGGATAATTTAGGGTAGATTTAGTAAGCTATTTGACTACTTATTTTCGCCTCTCACTTCAAGGTCTTACGCTTTTTTGCTCTCCGTAGCCAGGTTTACCATAACTTTTGTCACATTCGGCAGGATTAAACCAGGCAGAGAGAGTGACATGACTCACAATCCCGTAGAAGGCCATAGAAATCCTACGCAATCCTTTGTTCTAACGCCTTCTTCGCACATACTTAGAATAGTGATACACAGGTGGCGTCTTGCGTAGAGGCCAGCAATGACACTGGCCCTGTCGATTGAGGCGCTCGCTGTTTAAACAAGTGCCAGGGGTCAACAGCCTTGCCCAAGAAACACTGTCCCCGGCTTGCGAAGCGAGTACTTCCTCCAATAAACTCCGCTGAGGAGGACTCTGAAAAGGCGGCTTCGTACAGTGCCGGAACCCCATACCCAACCTCTTGACCCCTGTCACGTGGGGCCGCGCGAATGATGTGAAATCTGGCCTTTTTCTCAATTATGGACACCTCGACTTTTTTGGAGACATGCACCTTACTTAATAAGTTGTCGGCTTTCCTCCTGCTCCAAACCCGCTTCCTTCAACATTCAAAGATACCCCCTCTCTCTTCCATACCAAACAATTTGTGTGCAAGGCTTGAGACTCAGAGGCCTTTGCTTTGCAATTGATTGATTTGTTTTTTCTTTTTCCATTTCAGAGTCTTGTTGCGCTTTCGAAAGCAGAGCAACTACACAGAGCTCATCATGGCTCGTTCAAGGAGCTCAATGGCCCTTGGCCTGGGACTCCTTTGTTGGATCGCCCTCCTCTTCTCTCCTCTGGCCTTCGTCCAGACTGTTCAGGCCGACGAGGTCGATAACTACGGCACCGTCATTGGTATTGTATGTTTACCTCTTCTCGCCCGCTCATGATGACCCCGCTAACTAGCTCAGGATCTTGGAACCACATACAGCTGTGTCGGTGTGATGCAGAAGGGCAAGGTCGAGATTCTCGTCAACGATCAAGGTAACCGAATTACTCCCTCTTACGTCGCCTTCACCGAGGACGAGCGTTTGGTTGGAGACGCCGCCAAGAACCAGGCCGCCGCCAACCCCACCAACACCATCTACGATATCAAGTATGCATACACCGATCTCTCTGTACACGACAAATTGCTAACTATTTAGGCGTCTTATTGGTCGCAAGTACTCCGAGAAGACCCTCCAGGGTGATATCAAGCACTTCCCTTTCAAGGTTGTCAACCGTGATGACCGTCCCGTTGTCCAGGTCGAGGTCGGTGGTGCTAAGAAGCAGTTCACTCCTGAGGAGATCTCCGCTATGGTTCTTGGCAAGATGAAGGAGGTCGCTGAGGGTTACCTCGGTAAGAAGGTCACCCACGCCGTCGTTACCGTCCCCGCCTACTTCAACGTAAGTTTGACTTCCTCCTCTTCCGAGCTAGCCAGCCAGCTAACTCTCTACAGGACAACCAGCGACAGGCCACCAAGGATGCCGGTATCATTGCCGGTCTCAACGTTCTCCGAATCGTTAACGAGCCCACCGCCGCCGCTATTGCCTACGGTCTTGACAAGACCGATGGTGAGCGACAGATCATTGTCTACGATCTCGGTGGTGGTACCTTCGATGTCTCTCTTCTCTCCATAGATGACGGTATCTTCGAAGTTCTGGCTACCGCTGGTGACACCCACCTTGGTGGTGAGGATTTCGACCAGCGAATCATCAACTACTTCGCCAAGCAGTACAACCAGAAGAACAACGTCGACATTACCAAGGACCTCAAGGCCATGGGTAAGCTCAAGCGTGAGGCCGAGAAGGCCAAGCGTACTCTGTCTTCTCAGAAGAGCACCCGCATTGAGATCGAGGCTTTCCACAACGGCAAGGACTTCTCCGAGACCCTTACCCAGGCCAAGTTTGAGGAGCTCAACCTTGACCTCTTCAAGAAGACCATGAAGCCTGTTGAGCAGGTTCTCAAGGACGCCAAGCTCAAGAAGTCTGACGTTGACGACATTGTTCTCGTCGGTGGTTCCACCCGTATCCCCAAGGTTCAGCAGCTCATTGAGGACTTCTTCAACAAGAAGGCTTCCAAGGGCATCAACCCAGACGAGGCTGTTGCATTCGGTGCCGCCGTCCAGGCCGGAGTCCTTTCTGGTGAGGAGGGTACTTCTGGTGTCGTCCTCATGGATGTCAACCCCTTGACCCTTGGTATCGAGACCACTGGTGGAGTCATGACCAAGCTGATTCCCCGTAACACCGCTATCCCCACCCGCAAGAGCCAGATCTTCTCTACCGCCGCTGACAACCAGCCCGTGGTCCTGATCCAGGTCTTCGAGGGTGAGCGATCTCTTACTAAGGATAACAACATCCTCGGCAAGTTCGAGCTTACCGGTATTCCTCCTGCTCCTCGCGGCGTTCCTCAGATCGAGGTCTCTTTCGAGCTCGACGCCAACGGTATCCTCAAGGTCTCTGCCCACGATAAGGGCACTGGCAAGCAGGAGTCCATTACCATTACCAACGACAAGGGCCGTCTTACCCCTGAGGAGATTGAGCGTATGGTCGCCGAGGCTGAGAAGTACGCCGAGGAGGACAAGGCTACCCGTGAGCGTATTGAGGCTCGAAACGGCCTTGAGAACTACGCCTTCTCTCTTAAGAACCAGGTTAACGACGAGGAGGGTCTCGGTGGCAAGATTAATGAGGAGGACAAGGAAACTGTAAGTTTTTACACTACTCATATCAAAAACATATATACTAACTTCCCCAGATCCTCGACGCTGTAAAGGAGACCAACGAGTGGCTCGATGAGCACGGCGCTGACGCTACCGCTGAGGACTTTGAGGAGCAGAAGGAGAAGCTTTCCAACGTGGCTTACCCTATTACCTCCAAGATGTACCAGGACGCTGGTGGCGCTGGTGCTGAGCAGGACGATAACATCCACGATGAGCTTTAAATGCATAGACTGACATTTGGGAAAAGAACATAAATGATCCTTATTTCGGTGTTTGGTTGGAGGTTGGGATGCGCAGGATGTAAAGTAGATAGCGCAATATCATGATATTCAGCCACTTTCGTATTGCAATTGGTTGCATAATAATTGTGTATGTTTCCTCCAGCCTGCGCCACATGAATCCGGCAGTAACAACCGAGGTGGTATTTGTGCATATCTGCCCAAGCTAGATGTGTCGAATGTTCAGACGACATAAAGCCACATGGCCCTTGAAGGGGCTTCTTCGCTTTTGGTCCAGTTGGCAAGTGACAGGATGCTTGGTTGAGTTGGTCTTACGAGAGTTATTCATTTAGCTGTGCGTAGCTTCTTTGCTTATACCTGATGGGCCAGTGCAACAATAGTGTCGTCTGGTGAGAGGTGCGTTGAGGTAACCCTGAGCTATAGTATTAAAATGTGTCTATCTGCGTTGGGATGTTATAGTTAAGTCAAGTTGCTAATGCCAATATTAACTTGCCGAATGTATCCTCCTTTAGATGAATCTTGTGAAGAAATATAAATATCCCTTGAGCGACCATGTGTATTTCAAATGTCAAAGCACCGCAAGAGCAATCATGTATACCAACATTATGAGCGTTAATTCTTATAGATACGTGATTTTTAACCCATAGATAACTATTTATTCTTAAAGAAGATATCAGTTCCAAGTATGTGCTGGTATGCTTGTAAAGATCAAAGCTGAAATTGTCATGCAGGAGAGAGCAGTGCCAAGCTCAAACAATAGCAATTCGAAGGAGGATTGCATTAGCAGCTGTTCCTAACCCTACCTATCTATTGTCCTTCTTCTCAATAAAGCATTGCTAAAGCATTCATTTTACTGCAGCACAGCTGCAACCCTCCTTGGCATTAAACCTTTCATCCAAACACCGTCTTCAAAAAAGTTCCCAATACATCACCTAGAAATCATTGGCAACATACCGCATATACCTTTGATCATGACGAGCCCTGGTATCGACTTCATCCGGTCGCTAGAGGATCTCTTTACGGAAGCTGGCGAAAAGGGTCGTGATGCAAAGGCCGAGTTTGTACACCTGCGCAGCAGCATCATCGATTTTATCATTAGCAGCGACGGCCTGACTGCTGCTAAAGCCCGAGCAAAATACAGCTTGAAGTTCACTGATGGAGCTGAACCCCAGACACACGTGGCCCTTTTCCCATCGAAATTCAATCTTGTAGAGAAGCGCACTCAACTGGATGCTACAACCACCGCAGAGGAGTTCATTGAGATCCTGCGTACTCTCATCAATGAGCAGAAACAGCGAAGTCGAAAGGGGAAGAATACCAATAAAAAGAAGGTCAACACCTCCCCTCCGCAAAGTCCTAGAAACAACGCCCAGAAGCGCCTCGAGGCAGAAGCTGCGTCTAAGAATCCGTCGACAACAGATGACAGTCCCAGGAAACGCATCCGACTAAACACCAACAAGAACAGGAGCGACGCTTCCGGATCTCCGACTTTCAGCACTATAAATCAGCCAAAGGATATCATTGTCACTGCGGCTGGTAAGGAGAAAGTGACCAATGGCAGCGACCCTGATGCGCCAGGCCCTATGGATATTGACTCTGGCACTGTATCTTCTCACAAGATGGAGGACGAAATGGGTTCGCAGCAGAAATTACTGGAGGAGAACAATCAACAACAGCCTGCTTCCCAGAGGCCTTCATCGGATCAAGAAGATACGCACATGGACGATGCTGACGCTGAGATACTCCCCGCATACTGCAGATCAGATATCCTTGAAGTGGTTGCAGCAGCCAAGATCATCGAAGCACACCAGTGGGATGATTTCAAACCAAAGCTTCTCGAGATGCTAGATCAAATGCACAAAGAGCCGACACCTGAGCAACATGAAAAGGCCCTGAAGCGTCTCCATGTAGCAACTGCCAAAACGGAGCAAGAGAGGTCTCTTATTCCCGTTGACGCCTGGAAGAAGTACGAAGAGAAGCTCGTAGACGAATCAAAGAAGGGACTATTTGATTGCACGTGGCCTAAAAGGCTCTCGAAGATCGGCAAAATCATTTACCTTCCAGAAGAAGAGGATGCCTTGGAAAGCCAGTGTTGGAAGCGTCTTCGCGCCGCAGCCCGTATATGTGCGATCCTAACGGAAATGACTGCCAAACTAGAGGACCAGGCTAACCAGAAGCTTACCGACGAGTGGTTAATTGAGAAACTCGGAGATATCAGCTTTCTGGAGAAGTTGTTTGCATGCAAGGAGCGACTAGGGGCGATCAAGGGCCCGGGATCAGAGGAATAACACAGTTGGGAAACTGGTGACAGTAGACAGAGCCTAGGTACAAGAGAGGTTAAGTTTGCGGCCGAGGTGAATCGTTATTTGGTTTAAAGAAATTCGATGAGATATCCCTTGTATAACAGTCGTTCCTTAGGCTACAATCGAAGGTGATGCAGTGTCGGAATTGAATTGAAAATTGCTGGCGTTTCTCAAAGATTTAATTGTTTCTATGTTATCGGCATAGAAAGGAGGTTCCAACCAAGGTTCCTCGGTCGTAACATTAGTGAGGCACGAAGAACGGGATGAATTGTTCACTTACACGCGTTCTACTATACCCACGTGACCATTGGCGTTGTCAGTTCACGTGATGTCGCGTCCACTCGAACGCGTTGTCGCGACAGGGTTATGGCAATGACGGCATGGACCCTACTTGCTTTGTTCAAGAGCATTGATAACATTGATAGTATTTTCTATCATTTCACCTTTTTTTTTTTTTTTTACAAATTAATCTCAGCCTCACTATGCCACCTCGGAAACGTCCCGCAGAAGAGGTCGCCAGCACTCGCCGAAGCTCGAGGAGAGTTTCCACCACCAAAAGTCAATACTTCGAAGGTAGTGAAGATACAGAAGAGAGCGATGCGCCACCACCAAAGAAGCGCGGAAGACCTCCGAAGAAGCTTTCTAAAAAAGAAGAATCCGAAGAACCCTATGAAGATGAGCTAGCTCAGGAACCAGAAGAAGAGGAGGAGGATGACGAGGATGATGAGGATGCGCCCCCAAAGGTTACTATCATTCCCCTGGAGAAGTTAAGGGATACAGATGGTATAGAATATGAAGATTTCAAATTACACAAGAACACGCTGTTATTCTTACGAGACCTCAAAGCCAATAACCAGAGACCTTGGCTAAAGTGTAAGAAGACACCACGCTACACTCATGGCTGAAGCATTACTGACATGTATAGCACATGATGGAGAGTACCGCCGCGCTTTGAATGACTGGAATTCCTTTATCGAATGCGCATCAGAATCTATTATAGAAGCTGATGATACGATCCCTGAACTTCCCATCAAGGACGTCATCTTTCGTATTCACAGAGACATTCGGTTCAGTAAAGATCCTACACCTTACAAGGTACGAAGCCCGTTGATCCAAATTTGGTATGCAAAATTAAAGTTTATAGCCTCACTTTTCCGCTGCATGGTCTCGCACTGGTCGAAAAGGCCCTTACGCCTGTTACTACATCCACTGCGAGCCCAAAAAATCCTTCATCGGTGGTGGTCTATGGTGCCCTAGCGGCGACCAAGTGCAGAAACTTCGTGCGAGCATTGACGAACGGCCGAACCGATGGCGTCGTGCACTGAATGATGAGGCTTTTAAACGCACTTTCCTGCCCAAGGCTGCCAACAAATCAGATCCTGAAGCGGCGCTCCTAGCTTTTGCGGAAAAGAACAAGCAGAACGCGCTCAAGACTAAGCCGAAGGGTTTCACTGCAGAACATCGTGATATTGCATTGTTGAAGCTAAGGAACTTTACTGTCGGAACACAAATCGACGATAGTATATTTTTCCAGGATGATGCTCAAGAGAAGATCAGCGAGATCATACGTCCTATGGTCGGATTCGTAAGTCATGCTTTATTGTCACTGCCGAACAAGCTGACAAGCTTAGGTAACATTTTTGAATAGTATCGTTATGCCAGACCCTGGCCAGGATGACGATAGTGATGAAGAAGAAGTTGAAGAGGAAGAAGAGGACGTTAACGGAGAGTCTAATAACGAAGAAGACAACAGCAATGACTAGTCAACACGTATGGCTTTTGTACGGCAATTGAGCAAACTTTGTGTTTGGAATAATGCAAACAGATCTAACTGACTATTTATTCAATCATATGTTTCAAAATTTTATCTAGCATAAATCAAACATGGCAACACTAGGGTCATGGTCGCTGACCTCGCCGGCCTTGTTCTGCCAAGTGTTGATATGCAGATGTTCATACTTGATGCCCCTACGTAACTCCTTGCTGATGTACATATGATCAAGAGCCTGGCAGTTGCTATCGAAGAGATATGTGTATCGCTCTGTCTCAGGGATTTTGGCTGCCTCGTCAACATCAACAAGACCAGATGTCTTGACGAAAGTCTGGAGGGGTGCAACTGCAGCAAACTCATTAAAATCGCCAGCGGCAATGATGTGAGCCTTTCGGTCCTTCTTGAGGATCTCTGCAATAAAGTTCTACACGTTGTCAGTTGATTCTTGAACATATAGGGGCTAAAACTTACGGCGGTAATCTCAGATTGTTTGGTGCGCTTCTCGACACCCTTGTTCACAGGAGTGCGAGCATCGCCATGTAGAGACGTCGAGCCACCCTTGCTGCCAAAGTGTACGTTGACAGTGAAGAAAGACTTCTTTGTGCCCTTGACAGGCTTCCACTCAGCCACAAGAGGCTTGCGGCTGTCATCCCAGGCAGGGTTGGCAGGGTCAATACGTCCAGGGTTGTACTTGAGCGAAGGGCCATCGAGAACAGCATTGACATCGTCAGGGCCACCCTGATTGGGCTTCACGAGCTCAACTCTATCAGGACGGTATAGGTAAGCTTGGCGAATATTACCACCGGGCTGACCGCCGTCCTCATTATTGTCAGGCTCGACCTCGGCCCACTCGTAAACAACACCACTAGACTCCTCAATGCCATCGGCCAGGGCAGCGAGGGTCATGTTGGCAGAAACAACACCGTCATTCGTGGCGCCACTGTTGTCCTGGACTTCCTGAAGGAAAAGCAGGTCAGGAGTGCGCAATTTCTCGACGATCTGCTTCACGACAAGAGGCAAGTGGGCAGACTGAGGGTTGAGGTTCTCGGTGTTATAATCTGCAACTGTGATGCCTTTGCAAGATCCCTTGCTGGTGAAGCTAACAGCAGGATGCTCAGCGTTGGAAGGCTTGCTGACCTTGGTGGCAGTCAGAGGAAGAATGCGGTAGAAGCCAAAGGCGTATGAGACTACACCAGTTATATCGCCAACGTAGTCGCCGAGTTTGGTGTCGTCAGGATTCTTAGAGCCATCGAGAGGGGAGCCGATAATGATGGCCTCAGGGTTCGCATCTAAATGGTTAGCTCAACAAGCACTCCATTTTGAGACTTTACATACCGTTGCCGACCATGGTGAGACCGCCGTGCTTGTTTAGACCAGAAACCTTCCAGTCACCCCTAACCCAGAAATCGCCAAAATTGTTGGGCCGACTGAGAGCATACGCCTTAGGGACAGTGACAAGCTCGCCCACAAGACTCTCCCAGAAGTCAAGACCGTATGTGTTAGGCTGCAGCTTGGGGTTGGACGCTGAGATGAGAGACTCGTTATTTGGTACAGCGAAGACATTGCCCTCATCAAGCTTGGAGAATTGCTTTCCAGGAGGGTTGCCGGTGTCCTTGCCAATAACCTTGGGCTTGAATTTGTTGTCAGAGGACTTAACAACAATGTTCTTGGGAGAGGAGATCTCAGTGAGGTGGACATAGTCCTTGTTGGACCTGATCCCGTTAGCAATGTTCAATGCTTTAGTTGGTGAAACTCACCTGTACTCCTCGACGAGACCATCGAGCACGACCACGTCTCCCACAGAGACGCTGCTCACTGCCGACTTGCCGAAGATATAAAGTCCCTCAGAGGTAGCAGGGCTACGATCGGGTTTTATCGATTGCAGATAAAAGCCGGAGCTGCCAACAGCCGTGACGAGGCCCTCTACACCAGTAACATTCTTCCCAGCGTATGAAGAGAGATATCTATCACCATTGATCTCAGCAATAGTCAAAGCCGCAGCCAAAGGGCTGATGAGGGAAGAGACGAGGAATTGAAGCTTCATGATGGGGTGAGTTGAGAAACACCTGAACTGCCCTGCCCTTAAAATGATTGACAAGGCCACCCTCAGCTATTTGTATTCACCATACTCCGTTGTCGTCAAGACTTGCATTACCTACCTATCCTGGCCTTACACCAATTTGGCACCGGCGCAAAAGACCCAAAAGGTTACCGAAATTCATTCCGCACCGATTCTCCCCTTGGCAAAAGGTCTATCCCTATAATTTGCGATCCCCATAACCGTCCAATATCGCCGCCAAGCCCCCAAACGCCCTATCGATCTGGCACGTTTATCTATGCGCTGAATTGAAGGTGACCAGTCAGCGTCGATTACGCGACCGCGGAGGGTTTACGCTTTGCCCTTTTTCGCAGGTCCCTTTTGCAGCCTTTAGACTCCTTGTTGTTCTTCCGTCTTGGCCCCTGTAAATCATATATAGATTCGAAGCACTTATTGGTCGACTTTGTCCTCGTGCAATCTTGCCAGAGAAAGAAGGAGCTGAAGATATTGTCTCAGGGAGTTATCTTCCGTCCTTTAACGGCCGGAAGTCTTGGCAGTTCATAGGGAATCGCGGTAGTTGTTTATCATTCGTCCAATGGAAATCACGCAGCTTTCAGGCCAAACAAAAGCCATTGAAAAACAATCATTGGTCTCAATGATATCAGCGGGTATCTGTACAGCTAAAACTCCATATGTCGACTACCCGACTGTTTCTCCATAATATCCGCTTACCAACAAGCTTAAACATAAGGCTCTTTTAAAGCAAGCGACAAAGACTATCGAAGCGAGCCGAGGCAACTCCAATCAAAAACCTACAATTTGTCCTCAACCTCCAGGACACGTGCATATCTATAGTCGGAGACCTCCGACGAACTCGAGATATTGCTAGGTACGGGTAGTCAGATTGAGCCCGAGATAGCGGGATGCCCCGTCTTTGTATGCCTCAATTGATGGAAATAAGTCCGCTCAAAAGTGCGCTCTATCCAACCGCCAATTCAAAGCAGGTTGCGTCAAGAGCGACATACTGTCATAAAGGAAAGTGAAAAGTCCACCTCCTCATCATGTGCCTTCAAATCCCACACTCGACGCATCTAACTGGACCCAGCTCAACCATTTTGGTCCATGGTGGTGTCTATAACATTGATCCGTTGACCCTAAAATCCCAACTACTGAAACAACCGCTATTAGAAGCTGTTCTGACTCATAAGCTCAACTCTGATGTTTGCATCGTGAGCTTTCAAGTATTCGGTCACTGTGCTTGAGGCTCAGTAGCTGCATCGGGATTAATGTGAGGGCCGGGCACTGGCTCTGTCGTTTACTGGAATAGCTAAGGCATTCAACCCGTGCTGGTGCCGGCATCGAGACCATTTGTGATGGCCTTCTCCTTGCCCTTAGAGTCAGGCATATCGAGGTCGCGATAGAGATTGTGCTCATATATATACGACACTACGACGTCAGGAATCAAATAGTCGATCGACATGTTACGCTTGAGTAACAACCGAATCTTGGTACTACTGATGTCATTTGTAACGACCTGGATCGTTAATATCGTAAGACCAACATAAGTGTCCGAAGAACATACCTGACGGATTATGTGAATATTCTTCTCCCATTGCTTCAAGTTCGCCAGAGTTGAATCAATCTCGGTTCCTGTACGCTCCAAAGCAAAGACTCCATAATTGCCCAAGATGTGGTCAAGGTCACGCTCGTCCCAGACACCTGGAGTAGACATGGTCTGGATGAGATCAAGGCCAGCAAGGAGCACGATGCGGCAGCGCTTTCGAGTACCGTCAGTGCATTCAACACCGCCCATGACCTCATTAATTTCATAGTCAAAGTGATCGAGCACTTTGGCAGTTGGGATGTAAGTTGGGCTCTCGGCCTCCCAGGGGTCAACCATTAGCCACTTGGAGCTGTTCTCGGTCGCAAGCCTGCACATCTCAATCCGATGATGAGCAGGAGCGAGTCCCTTCTTTTTGTAGGCATCGCTGACTGACAAAAGATTAGTTTATGCATTTTTCATCTAACGCGACCTTCACTTACCAGGACTCAGAAATCCTGCAACAACCTCGAAATCTGATTCATGTCAGCGATGCTTCAGAAGCAATGAACGAGCAACCTACTCTCATTGCGAGCATGGTCCCGGGCCATGGGAAACATTCGGAGACTGCTCAGAGATTAGCCGCTGTTCCAATATTGTTGAATTCCATATTTGTCCACTAGTCGAGTTTCCACCTCGATCAATGCATCATATGTCAAAAAGGGGCCATAATCATTAGGATAAGCTTACTGAAGGAACGTGATTGGGCTGAAAGAGCCGCAAGCAACTAGGCATAGCGGAGTTTTGTCTGGAGAACATGATCGCTGGAAGCGGTGCGAAGGGAAGACGTAGTCCTCCCTCGTGTGCTCCTTGACGTATTGGTAGTCACAAGCCATTTCGACTGCTGTGTTGTTGATATTGGTTTCTGAGATGGAAAATGGCGGGTTGTGCGGAACGAGGGGTTTCGCGATCCGATATGAGCAACAGCGGCCGGCGCCGGTAGTTGACGGCGGACGGAAGCGAGGGGCACGGCAATATCGGCGCAGAGACCGAACTACGACCGAATCGTTGAAAGTGGGCAGACCTGAGCAGTTGAGTTGATTCAAGTCGTTGAGATGACCAGGCGAAGGTTGAAATAGAGATGTGGCAAGTTTGCGATTATTGTTCGTCGAATACAGCGCGAGTTGGCGAAATGGATAGGTGGGCGGCGATAGCGGGGGTTCCGAAATCAGCAACTATTGCAAGTATTATGATGATACAGTATGAGTTTCGCAAAGGGTTGTGGGTATCGCTTGTTGAGGTGAGCTGGTGAAGTATAGGCAGGGTTCTAGTGAGTGAATATGTTCGTATGGGCGGGAATAGAGAAGAAGATGGAAGAGTGAAGTTAAAAAAGTAGAGGAAGGAAGGTTTCTTTCCGGCCTTTCTGGGAGAATTGGATTCAAACTTCAGGCAGGGCAAGTGCTAGGCTGCGCGTGCGCCGAGATCCATTGCCTTAACAAGGGAAAGGTGGGGCGACATAAGCTATTCCCTCTGTTAGACTCCTCGGCTGAGCATTTTGGTAGGCCAGTTTCAGGCCCGCTAAAGAATCCGAAGCCATTCGAACCCCAGTCTCCAATCTTGGACAGCCTGCCATCGACTCAACGCATAAGCACCCACAAAACACGAAAGTCCAGGCCTTTGACGCACCATACGCACGCCATCGAGCTCAGCGAAGTGCAATAAAGCCACTGTTTTGTTGTGTTTTGCTTGGCTGTTGAAGATTTTACATCTGTTGATGCCTGGAATGGTTAGTTTCGCCTATTGGCTCGTTCCCAAATCCCATCAAACTAGGGCACAGTGAACTTATGAATTCCTTACCTCGAACACAATGAGTCTGTTCTTTTTTCTTCATCATTTTCCTTGTCCGCTTCAAAGGAAGTCCTGATTACTCACTCAAATCATTCACGTTCTAACTCTTAGTGGCGGGGTATGACGACGGCGATCTGAACCACTCCACCAAGCCGGCTCGATGGAACGGAAACAGAGACAGAGGGACAGCATGAACCCAAGCTCTACGGGAGAACCAATAGGTTCCCTGTAAAGTCACATTTTCGACCTTGGTTGGCCTCAAACCCCGAAACTTATCGAACTTGTCTCTGGGACTGTTCTTGATGCTAATAGCTAAATACCCAAGTAAGGCTGATCAATATCATTTCCTGTATAGCTACAAATCACGTTTGTCAATCTTCAACGCCGCTCAAGATAAAGCTCAAAGCAAAGATATCTTGCCTTATTATGTCGATCTGGCCCGTCTTCAGCTAACGGAATTTGCCATTCTCTGACATTACCTTGTCTTTCAACCTGACTTCATTGCTCTGCCACGAAGATGTCTTTGTAAGCACAATGAATCAATCAGGCTGCATACCATCGACAACCACTTTCTTCAATCCCTGTCAGGAAATACGGGGTGTTTCTAGCTATCTTGATTATCAGAACGTTTACGTTGAGTTTCTCAATTGGCAATTACATAAATGATAAACAAAACTGTGTGACCTCTAGTAAGTTGAACTGAAGGTATCCTAATCGCCCAGGCAATCAGCGTCAAGCCATTAAATCTCGCAAAACAGCAACTTCTTATAAACATGGATGTTCTTGGAGCTTCTCCACCATTTTTAACGGCATTCTGTCGACTCGTGATTCAAAAAGGTACCACATCTCGAATTTGACACAGCCAATTTGCATGCTGTGACTTTAAAGGGGAAATCAGATCATGGTGTCTAAGAATATCGATAGGGTTACGTACATGTCGTGCTCTTTGACGGAGAAGTAGGAGAAATGCCTACGATATTAACCATTTTTCGCCTATTGACTGAAATCGAACCACCAATGTCATTCACAAGACATAATAGTATACGTAGGGCCGAAGTCAAGTTCCTGTCGATTTAGCCAAGTCCTATTTACAATTGGCCATTTTCTTAAAGCCCCAGCTGAACTATCGAGAATCCAAAGCGATAGTAGTCTACGCCAAGGATTATATTCGCACACTGAACTTTCTCTTTTGATCAGACGGTTTCAGATCACATCTCGCCTCGTTACTAGTCAGACGCCGAGAAAACACAAATGCCTCTGAGCTACTTAGCGGACCAATTGATACTTTGAGTGAAAAGAGGTCCACCATACCCCCGGCTTGAAGCTGTTTCTGCCACGATATGTGCTGCGATGGATACATTTTAGCCTGTTCCGTTTTAAGGGAGTAATGGGTCTTCCGCATATCGCATTTCCTGCCGCCGACAGCGGACCAGCTTACAAAACCTCGGAAACTCGGGGTCATCATTATCGACACATTGCCCGAGGAAATAGAGATTTCGCGGTGTTCTTCAAGACAGAGCCGTATTTGCAAAGAGTCGGAGGTAAGGTGTAAGGTGTGACTTTGAGAAACAAATACTTTGAGCGACTTCGGAACCACACAAGAGAGAAGATCCACTGGAAATCAACAATTGGGGGGTAACTTGAGGTTTTCACCTTCCAGTCCACTTCGTTTGTGACAATTTTTGTCTTGCCCGAGTTGAGTAAGAGGCGTTTCTACGAACTGCAATGCCCAATCCCCTGGACAGACGTCTTGGGTGTCAGAACACTTGAGACAGAATTAAGGGCTTAAAAATAACTTGGTCAAAGAGCCTGCTAAGATTTCATTAAGATTATCCTAACGTTATCTCAATATTTTGTAACCTTCAATCGAATTCTCAGGTTTTCTGCCACTCCTAGGGAGGATGGGAGTAGACAGAACACCCCCTAGCAACCTCCATAGTGCTATCGACTCGCAAATATATTGAAGGTATAATAAATTTCTATTAATTAGAAATATATTATCTCAAATGTTGATATTTGGTTCTATCACAAGATTTGGCTTAACTTTAGATGAGCCGTATAAATTAACAAAAGATGTCTAGTCCGCGTTCTTCTTAGACCCCAAGGCTCGACAATGACCTTCATCAATTATTAACCAAATTGAGGCAAAATCAAGTCTTGCACATTTCAGCTTAATAATATTCGATCCCCAAGTCTGTGGACAATGATGTTGACCGGTGCAGGCCTATAGGATCAAGTTACCCGCTATGACCCTTTGGAGGGGCCTCTTCCCTTTTGGTCTTGCAGTATTCTCAACACAAGAAGCCACCAGAGTGCGGATCCGCAACTTCAAACGCGGGGAGTGAGTGGGACAGCAAACCGTAACTCATCTCCCGAACATGTTTGCGGGGAACCGAGTTCATGAAATTGGATTTCCTAACTTTAAATGCCGTGCTCTTGGCTGAGAAGAGCCTAAGAATATAATCCAAATACGTTTTCATATGAATATGTGACATGCGAGGCGTTGATCTGCTTACCGAGGTCTCTAAGCAATAAGATGCCGATGGAGATCAAATCCAGATTAAGAAGCTCAGCTCTCCTCGTCCCCAGACTTGACTAACTCGGCAATGGAACGCTCCCCGCAACTAGAGGCAAACATCAGGGAACATGGGGCATTGACCTACGGTACTTTTCAAA